>CM030832.1:41213411-41403411 GCA_018105865.1 Metaphire vulgaris | reverse complement strand
ACAGACAGACAGAGACAGATAGATAGATAGATAGATAGATAGATAGATAGATAGATAGATAGATAGATAGATAGATAGACAGACAGACAGACAGACAGACAGATAGATAGATAGATAGATAGATAGATAGATAGATAGATAGATAGATAGATAGATAGATAGATAGATAGATAGATAGGTTGGTTGGTTGGTAGGTAGGTAGGTAGGTAGGTTGGTGGGTAGATAGATCGATAGATAAATAGAAAGGTAGGCAGATAGATAAATAGAATGAGTATATATTCACCCTGAGACCCTGACTGATTGCGCTCTAAATAAAAGAAGAAATCAAATCGTTGATAACTCTATTGACTGGCTTGACGATGTGTTAGTTAACTACTCGCAGAATATAGGCGTAGGCCTAGGTCTTGTAGCACCTAGAAATCTGACCTTGCTTTCTGCATTGAGTTCGCCATTACAAAATAATGGAATTGTTTTATATGATCGATGTCGTAGATATCCTGGAGAACAAACACTTCTGTGTAGTGAGATGCGTACATCTAATCACTACATTTATTGCCAAACAGTTTCAAAAGTAAGCGATGGCCTTAAACTTTTGCAATCCGTAATGTGGAATTAGCTTATGGCTCCAATTAACAGCAAACATAGAAATGTATCGTTACCTCCTGGCGAGTTTTTATCACAGGAAGCGAGCTCCCGAGTAACAACGAACATTCGCTTTCATTTCGACGCGTTACGTCTTATAAAGTTTCGATTAAACAGACTGAGAGAGAGAGAGAGAGAGAGAGAGAGATCGCTTGTTCGTTTCCTGCTGTTTCAAAACAAGTAAAGGAAAGAGAAACTAGCTATGAGTTTCGATTCAACGAAAAACTTTCATATTTCCTGCTGTCCGCATTGCAATCGCCGACATTGATTTGGTTCGTGCGAGAGAAGACTGAGTTTCTAAACAGTCCGAGGATAAAACGAATTGCCAGCTGCTTAGGTTTCGCACAGCAATTCCTACACGTTGATGCAGAGAAAGAAAGAAAGACAGACAGACAGACAGACAGACAGACAGACAGACAGACAGACAGACAAACAGACAGACAAACAGACAGACAGACAGACAGAGACATGGATAGAGACAGAGACGAGAGGAAAAGGGGAGAGAGAGAGAGAGATCCTTCTATCGACAGAGTATACTGTAAAAGCACTTTCTTGTATCTGGCAATAAAGTGTCGTCATCCAAGAAAAGTTCGCTACAAGGATCAACTCCACTCAAATAAACTCGATATGTTGCCGATAATGTACGTAACAGAAGCGACTGGATCCAAAGTGTCAGACCGGACGGGCAACGGTTCGACGCCTTGTGGATCTTTGATATCCCATTACCAATGATCTGGACAGCATGCAGTCGGACGGCCGTATCCTATTACATAACGGCACGCTGCACGCGACATCTGTCCGGCGTTCACTGGCGGAGCTTCTTTTTCTCCGAAGACCACGCATCACGTCTGTAAAGACCCTGATGCATCGATTTGCTTCCAAGCAGTAGGTCTGGTCAATGGCGAAATTGAACGACAGATATCGTTTTTCAGCGAATGATTGAGATCTCTGAGGCAAGACGCTTCGTTCGTCGCAGGACCAGTGAGACCTCTGGTACTTGAGGGGCATCGCGCTAATAGGAAACGTTGAAGAAAAAATCTCTGGAGATGAAGTAAATTTGGAATCCAATTTTCTGTGGAGACTCGAGATGTTTGCATTGCGTATAGGACAGCGATTTACTTAAGTCGGATCAGGACATCTCGTTTTTTAAAAATATTTTAAGACTTTTGTGTGTTCATAAACATTTTGTATATCTTTAAAATACGATTGATGAAGAAATTTCAGACTTATAAAAATCGCAGAGTCGACGGGAAAACATACGAATGCCTAAAGGGAATGTTTTTTGTTGATTAGTACAAGTCCTTGTGTCAAAAGTCTATAACTATTAGACCGGTCGAAGTGCTTATTATTGTTCGTCAACAGTTCAAACTGATGAAGCGAAACTTCATTTTCCATATTGCAGCCATCATATATACATATGGCCATGGGTTGGGTTAACCCATGGGCTGGGTTGAGTCAAGCTTTACCATATTTATGGTGGTTGGGTTGTGTCAGAAAATAAGTCATGGCTTAAGAAATTGCAATGTATTACGGTGGATTGGGTCAAGTAACCCTATTGTCGGCAAGGGTTGGGTTGGGTTCTAAAAATGGGACCCATGGATATCTCTGATCATATAGGGAGCTTCGAACCTTCACTAAGACGGCGCATCGCAAATTCTTCATGCCCAGATCTTTGCAGAATGAACTCACAAGTTTAGGTGACCTTGGGTAATTGCATATGCTGAAATTACTTGTCTTACTTCAACGGTTTGCAAAAATTAGGTTCATATAGATAATAGAGTCGTTCTTTTACAGCAGCTAAAGACGAGCGCATACAGGAGATCAGAACAGAGAATCAACGCGAACGCCGTATAAGAGATAAATGCTTAGGTACACAGCATCCGCTAATTCAAAATTACATTCAACATGTTCTGCAAATAGTGAGCCTAGCTTCTATGGACACATTACATGAAAAAATTGGATTAATGTTGATTAAACTCTGGTCGGACAATGGAGACTAACTAACTGACTAACTATAGAACTTCTGTAGCGCCATTCTAGTAATGCTCTTGCATCGGTCGATGGTCTCTCCAAAGAGGAATCACTATCCCCATTGTCAGAGTCTTGGAGAGACTTGGACCATGCGCATCTCGTGCACACAGAGGAATATCTCTTATTTAATAATTTATAAATAATATTATCCTTATAACTAATTCCATTTCTAAGCGGATCTAAGACTTTTGGACACAAGACGTTTGGCCATAGGACAATTGGTTAACCGGATTTTGGTCATAGGACAATTGGTCACACTAGTCTACAGTGTAAGTCCGAAAAGGGGTCGGCCCTGTCCAACCTCATTTCCACGCTAATGAGGGTAAATGACACTCTTGCGGGTAATTTATACCTTCTCAGTGGTTATATAAAATTATATAAATGCATTAAATGCTATAAAAGTATAGCCTAGATATTAGCATATGCTTGTGCATTATACAAAACAGCCGTTATAAGTTGACATGACAAAATTTAACAGATAAAAGGTTCAAATTTTCAGGTTACTGAAATATTTAAACGACAAACGTCCAGTGATGGGCACTAACTAATTTTTTTTAGTTAAACTTTAACTAAACTTTTTTTGCAATCAAGCAGTTTAACTTTTTAAGTAACTAACTTTTCACTGTAGCAGTTTAACTTTAACTGATAACTAATTAAAAGCAGTTTAACTTTTACCTTTAACTTTTTAACTTTGACATGAGCTACTGAGCTAGTAAAACTATGTTACAAGCTGCAACGAACACGATTTACGATTATAATTTTAAACAGCAGCTGTCACAATATCCACAAATTCACTGATCGGCATATTAAATGAGGTTGTTTCAACGTTACAATGTTTCATTCCTTGAGAATATACCGCAAAAACACAGACTGATCAAAGTTTTCATCTGACATAGAATCTGAATAACTCAAGTTTAACTAAAAAAGTTAACTAAAAAAATCAGTTTAACTAATGCCGAAAAGGGGTCCTTAACTAAACTTTTACCCAACTACTGGCAACCAGTTTAACTTTTGATGCAACTAAAAAAAAGTAGTTTAACTAAAAGTTAACTAATTTTTAGTTAACTTTTGCCCATCACTGCAAACGTCCACATTCTTGGTATAGCAATACTAGTGCAAAATAAGCCAAAATCAGCTTTAAAATTATAAGGTTTTAGCCACAAACAATCTAGACGTTTGAAAGCCATATGTGACTATACGAGGCAAAACAACATACCGTATCGGAGCCAGACAATTGGGTCACGCCGATTAGGTAATGAACGATCATATAAGTTGATATAACGGACGCTTGGGCCCCAGGATGCTTAGCACAGTATCTGATTCTGGTTATTATTATTATTATTATTATTATTATTATTATTATTATTATTATTATTATTAAAAACGATAATTTATATAGCGCTATATGCGTAGCGAAGGCCATAGTCAAGAGCACTTTACAACAGTCTTTAGTAGGAAATGTTGAAAAGATGCGTCTTAAGTTTCGCTAAGAATCGGTCGGGGGAGGTCTCCCTCGTTATGTCCTCAGGGAGGGAGTTCCACAATATTGGGTTCCCCTCGAAACGGATCGGTCCCCAAATTTAGCAGTCTTAGATGGGTGCGGGATAACGAGCTGAACTCGACATCTTGAGCGAAGCCGCGAGCGTCTTGTCGGTTGGTGAGGGTCGGTGTACCAGTCTCAAAAGATACTGCGGACAGCACGGGTCGTGCAGACTGCAGAGCCCTGAGCGTAAGCCAACAACGTTTGAAAGTTATCCGTTCAGGGATCCGAAGCCAATGAAGGCGATCTCGCAGTAATGGTGTAACATGTTCATTCCACCTGACTGACTCCAAATATAAGCCGCGCAGAAACGTTAAGTACCGATTGAAGACGGTTCAGCAGGTTGTCCGGGAGTCCGAGTAGTAGACTGGTACAATAAAATGCATGGGCAGTTGCCAGCCTGATTACATTTGGCGCAACTGTCCCTATGTTATCGTCAAATCAAGTAATATCAAACAAACCAATTTAACGATTTAATTAAACATAGTTCGTTCTACAAATGTTTTAAAAATTGGCTTTATTTCTGTCTCTTAATTTAAAACTATGCTTGCTTAATTTAGATTAAGGTACTTGTCGGCTAATTCACCGCCAACAAGGGGTAAATGAAGGGCTTTTCGTTTAACTCACCGCCAACTTAACCCTAACCCTAACCCAAACCCTAACACTAAACCTAGCCCTAAGTTCCCCTAACCCAACCCCTAACCCTAACCCAAAGTCTAAACCTAACCCCAGTGGCGTCATTTCACACTTTTCTTGGGGGGGGCGAGAAATTTTTTAAAATTTTCTTTTCTTTTACAATTTTATAATTGGAAATTTTTTCGACTATTCCAAAAAATGCTGACGACCTTTTTTTTTTTTTTTTTTTTTTTTTTGCTCGTCATCGGTTTTTTTTGTTACGTTGTACCATACCAACAAAAATACTTGACGACCTTTTTTTTTTTTGTCACCTCCCTGGTTTTTTCTTTTCTTATTGCACATTCATACATTATAAATTAATATTTTCATTTCCTTGGGGCCACGGCCCTGTTTTTGTTTTTTATTGCACATTAATACATTATAAATTAATATTTTCATTTCCTTGGGGGGGGCCACGGCCCCCCCCCAGCCCCCCCCAAATGACGCCTCTGCCTAACCCTATTGACGGTGAATAAACTATTGGCAGTGAATTAACCGACAAGAACCTAGATTAATCATATCGCAACTATGTTTTGAGCAGCCGCTAGATCTAGCGCCTAGATAATTATTCCTGCGCATTGATTTGGGATTCACACATCCCTCTACCGAGTTTAAGGAGAAATTGCCGTTATATGTTTTTCAAGTGATAGTTATTTTAAATGTAGGCATTTATTCTGATTACAGGATGGTGGCTTGTTGCCTCAGGGCTCAGGCTGTCAGCTAGTATCCCTACATCCAGGTCTATAAATAGAAATCCGTGATAGAATGACGAGAGTCGAGTTTTTTGGGACTTTGGACAATCGATACATTATTATTAAAACGCTATTTTGTTATCGATGATTGGGTAATCTGAGATAACGGACTAAAACGTATGAAATTCGCCAATACCGCGAGAACGAAAATTGATAGCATACAAAATCTTAAAAGGAGGACATTTTACAATTTTTAGCTTTGCCTGGAGGACGGAGGACACGGACCTCAAAAGGAGGACATGTCCTCCTTTTGGAGGACGTCTGGCAACCCTACCCCAGGCACTAAAGAGGTCGACTATAACACCGAAACTTAAAAAGGGGAACATCGATGCAAATATTCTATCACATTATCGACCTATATGATATCCAACCTCTCCTTCCTATCAGAGACAATTGAACGGATCGTAGCAAGACAACTCAAAACCTATCTCCTCGAAAATAATCTCTTACCCTCAGAGCAATCCGCTTATAGATATCATTCCACGGAAACTGCCCTTCTTAGCATTCTATCATATATATTTGAAGCAGCCGACAAAGGGCAAAACACGGCACTAGTCCTCCTCGATTTAACAGCTGCATTTGATTGCGTCGAATATGGCATGCTTCTCATGAAGAGGCTAGAACAATCGTTCGGGATCAAAGGAGCTGCCACAGACTGGATTAAGTCATATCTGACAGACCGGACGATGCAACTAGAACTCCAAGGCACCAGCATATTTATCCTATCCTCCAGGCCTTCCACTGGCTACCAGTTCGAAAACGGATTATTTTTAAGAGAGGCTATATATATATATATATATATATATACAGGGTGTAAAAGTGAAAAGGGCACCCCTTTATGATATTTAATATCTCGGCTGCGTGTATAGCGATTACAATGAAATTTATAGGCCATATACCTGGGAATGTTTCTGATGCAATTGCCAAATTTCATGCTGATATCTTTAGTGTTTGCTGAAATATGGCCAAAAAACTAAAGAGAATCACATTTTGAAATTGACAACGAAATATAACGTCATAATAAATGACATTGTCTGGCGCGATGAAAACAACGCTATTTTAGAGTTTAAAACGATACATTTTATTATGACGTTATATTCCATTTTAAAACGATACATTTTATTATGACGTTATATTCCAATGTCAATTTCAAAATGTGGGCCTCTTTAGTTTTTTGGCCATATTTCAGCAAGCACTAAAGATATCGGCATGCAATTTGGCAATTGCATCAGAAACATTCCCAGGTATATGGCCTATAAATATCATTTAAATCGCTATACACGTAGCCGAGATATTAAATATCATAAAGGGGTGCCCTTTTCACTTTTACACCCTGTATACAGTGGCGGCTCTAGGATTTGGCAAGTGGGGGGGCCGTTGGGGGGCAACTTCTAATCATGGGGGGCCAACCATTTGTTGTTTAATGCATGTAGCATTAAGTATAGGGTCCCAACTGGGGGGGCCACTGGGGGGCCAGGCTCTCAATAGGGGGAGCACGGGCCCCCCCTGGCCCCCCCGGTGGAGACGCCACTGCCTGTATATATATATAATATCGCCCGTAGATAAATGCCTAAGATCTGAAGCTCCAGACTACCTTACGAGGGTCTGCAAACTAGTAAATGACATTGGTAGATACCGATCGATCAGCACGAGGTCTCTAATACTATCAGTTCCTCGCACAAGAACCAAAATCAGTGATCGTTCCTTTCGAGTAAATGGCCCAGCACTCTGAAACTCGTTACCGCCATATCTTAGAGACGAAACACTTTTCCGAGAAACTTTTCTCGCATCTCTGAAAACATATTTGTTTCGTACACAAGCCGAGGCGCATTAGGTTTAACTATGCGCCTAGAATGATGATGGTGATGATGGTGATGATGATGATGGTGATGATGGTGATGATGATGATGATGATGATGATTTCGTGGAGTGCCTCTCGTCATAATCGATCGTCCATGCCGATCGCCGTCTAAAATAGGGCTGCGCTAACCGAGTAGTTTAGGTGTCGAGTAGCTTAGCGAGTACTCGAGTACTCGCGTAAAACCGGAAATACATGATTTGCAAACGTTACACGTCACATAATTCTTATTATTTGCCTCATGGCCCTCATTTAATCAAAGCAGAACGTTAGATACAGTTACATATCAATTTTTTCGGATATTCAAGCGTTTTCAAATTTAGTATAACAGAAGTTACAGAACAGAAACTATTTTGCCGGTACTGGCAAAAATATGAGATCTTTACTAGAGTTGGCCCACTGTGGGCAGCATCTTAACCAAGTGGGGCATAACGAATAAGAATAACCTAAATAAGACTGATTAATAATTATTTGTAACAAATAACGGTAGGCCAAATTTTTATGAAATTCTTTGGTTATTCTTTGTATTTATCTATTCTATTCTTTGTTTAGTTATTCTATGCGAGTACTCGACTCCAAAAAATTACTCGACTCCAATTTGGAGTCGAGTACTCGAGTTACTCGAGTTACTCGGCGCAGCCATCGATGGGCGCAGCCCTAGTCTAAAATTTTCTCATAGATCTGAAACAAGAAGAGAGAGAGAGAGAGAGAGAGAGAGAGAGAGAGAGAGAGAGAGAGAGAGAGAGAGAGAGAGAGTGCTTTCGCAATGGCGTCAATGGCGTCGGTTGATCGCCGTTAATAAACGCCGACTTCGTCGGAAGCGTGTTTCAGTCGCCGGACGCCGCCATCGTTCGGTCGTCGTCGCCCCCTAAGGAAAGGAGATGTCCAACGAGATCCGTTGGGGTCGTCGTCCCTTCCGCCGGTAAGAAGCGCCGACTAGACAGACCGCGCGCACACACCCCATCCCCTTCTGTCCCGTCCGACCCAAAAGTTGAGGAACATATGAAAAGCAACGCGTTTTCGGCGATCTGAACAAGAACTCTAGAATATTGGAGTGTGGATTTCAGTGATTTTTACTCGAGTGTTAAGTGTAGGGTTTGATTCTCGGAAGATCGCAGCTTCCTGTTTGTAAATCTTGCGTTGATCTCGGAACTTTCGCTAATAATAATGGCATCCAAAATCGTCGACAAGATCGACCCTTTCAAGAACAAGGCTCTCATCAAGAGTCGCAAACAGAAACGAAGTCAAGGCTCGTCGCATTACCGCACTCAGGGAACATCTGAGCTTCAAGCGTTACCGCAACTCAAAGGTAATTCTGTTAGCTCAGTTGTAAGTAAGTAAGTAAAGTAAAATCTCGTGGATTTCTATAGCGCCTTGGGAAGCAGCCAAACAGTAGCTGCTTATTCTTAGGCGCTCAGCCTCTCTTAAAATAACTATGGGGAAGGTATATTATCAGCCAGGCAATAGTCAACATCCAAAGGGCGGTGAGGCTATGTTGTTACAGCTATGGAGGATATGATTTTAGAAAAAAGAAGGATTTAAGCTTAGGCCTGAAGACTTGAGAAGATAATGCAGGAATTATAGGAAATGATTCAGATTTTATTGTTTGAAAGTGTCCAAGTCTGCGAAGGGAAGCTGGGATCGAGTTCCAAAGTTCAGGTGAGGCGTATGAGAAAGCACGGTTGCAAATTTTCAGGGATGACTGATTCAGTGGGCGTGACAGAGTGAGGTAAGATGATGAACGTGTGGGTCGAGGAGGTTGTGCTTTGTAGGTTCTTGAATGAATTACTTCATCTGAATTAAAGAACTTGTCTTTTATTTTGACCATTTCTTTTTAATCTACCTTTCAGTTTCTCATGCAGGATAGAGCTGCGATTGACCTGACCTTTTGCGCTGTTAAATAATACCTTTTTGCACAAGTTTTCAATTAAATTTTATGAAGGGCCAAATTCTTTATGACTAATGCCTGAGGGCCGGATTTTAGAAACTCAATGTTTGTCATTAAGTAATAGAAAACAAGTAAGTTGAGAAAAGGACATTAAAAATATATGCCACAAGTACTATAAAAGAAGTTCTTTATTGTTTCAATATCTTTGCCAGCCATTTCACACCCTTTGGAAGGCCAGATCTGGCCTGTGGGCTGCCATTTGCAGTGGCAGTTCCACGTGGGGGATGAATGGGGATGTATCTCCCACTGAACTTTTTTTGCTTGTCAACCGATTTTTGGGTAAAAGTCAAGTAAAATGACGGGGGAAATACTGCGGGTGACCTTTTTTTGCCTGTCAACCTATTTTTTGGTAAAAGTCTAGTAAAATTCGGAAAAAATTGCCTTTTTTGCTTGTAAGCCTTTTTCTTTTTCGGCAAAGTTTATTGATTTTAACCTACTTTTTCATCCCCCACCAACTTCCTATGAATTCATTTCATCACCCCCCCCACCAAGAAATCCTGGAACCGCCACTGGCCATTTGAATACCCCTGCCTCAGTGTATTAAAACTGTTGCATTTTAGCTTTAATAATGCTAGTAATTATTATTTAGTGACTTCATTTATTTCATCACACACAATTTTTAGAAATGTTATCATCTCATATCATCTCACACGTGACTTAGTTGATTTTACTGCAAGATCGTGAATTTCTTTCATCATCTGTACTTGTAGGATTTATTGTTTGAAAGGCAAATATGTCATAGCTTATTTGGGGAAATCTGTCATAGCTTACTTGGAGCACAGTGAACTTTAAAAAAATTTGTGAATAAGTATTTCAGCAACTTTATGAATTGATTTTTATTTTTTCTATAAGTATCATGGATTATATTAATAAATAATTGAATGAGTGTATGATTTCAAATATTTAACTTTTAATTTGCAATATAATCTTACTATCAGTGTTTTTTTAGTGGGAATGCATGAGAATGGCATTCCACCTTTTTTGCCAGATTCGTTTATATCAGGCATGTCAAACATGCGGCTCGCAGGCCGCATGCGGCCCTTTGCAAGCACTCATGCGGCCCGCACAAAGGATACCATAATTGTCTCATTTAATGGCAAAAATTTAAGTCTGTAACATTTACACTAGATGCGTGAAACAGAAATGTGACACGGCACCGCGTAAGAAAGCTATTGACCAATAAGAATTGCAGAAATCGAGTATGACCTACTTTCCCAATATCCTATGGTCACGGTGCATAAATGAAATGCGCTAAAAGAATTGGCTATCTTACCATCGGGCTATTAATATCTTTGGGCCACATTAACCGGAAGTAACGGACATTTTGTTGTTGCCCGTCGTAAAGTTAAAACACAATTCGTCTTTAATAAGCTTTGTGGAAAGCGACACCGTTAACATGGCTACTGCACCTCCAGATAAGAAAAGGAAACTTGACGAAGAAAGGTGAGTGTTTCAAGAAACTGACTGATGAACACTTGTCATCCATGATCAAAGTCGGAACTTCGAATTAATTTCAGCCAGACATACGAAAAATTGTCATGAAAAAAAGGCATCAAGCCTCAGGACAAAACGCAAAGATGATTGATTTGTCTTAATGAGTAAGACTTACTCAGTATTGAATACTATTACAACTTTTAAGTTTGGTGTTGTAGAGTGGTAGCTTAATGTACCCGTTGTAGCATGTGTGTTAATTAAATATAATTAAATATATTTCAATAAGATTAAAATCTAGGATTGTAGGTTTCTTAAGTTTATTAGTGTGGCCCGCCTGTGGACTCAAATTATCTTATGTGGCCATAGTAGCTTTTTGAGTTTGACATGCCTGGTTTATATATTGATATGCAATAATGTGAGTGGGAACACACTAAGGTTGTTAACGGTTAACCGGTTAACTGGTCCTAAGAGCAAGGACCGGTCCTTTTAACTTTGACCGGTTAACCGTAATTTCAATTTGAAAACATAAAAGCGCTTTGATGTAGCCGCACAGGACGCCGGGATAGGCGCCGGCGGCATCAAAGCGCTTTGATGTAGCCGCACAGGACGCCGGGATAGGCGCCGGCGACATCAAAGCGCTTTGATGTTGGCATGACACCAGTCTACCGCTAACGAGCAGTTAACCGGTCTTTTTTTGAACGTTTAACCAGTCCTTCAAAACCAGCGGTCTTAACAACCTTAGAATGCGCCTTTCTCGCCAGATTCTCTTATGTTTTGTCATATATTGATATGCAATAACGCATGCTCTACTTACAATTGGTTCTTTTATAAGTTGCTCTTGATGAGCAAAAAAAGAGGTCATCACCACTCCACTTTATTAAAACTATAACAAATTTCATTATTTTTAGGTATTGTAAGAATTTATCTCAATGGCCCAGGATTAGTTCCCAAACCGTTTTTCCTAGAAAAAAAACACTGCTAATTATTAATATCTGTTTAGAAGGATCGATATATTTTTCATGTTTTGATTATACTATTGAAATAGGAGGACATAATTGTTTTCAAGATCTCAGTTTTGTTTTAATTTCTTGTGCATCTTAGGTTTTTATAGAAATTATATAATTACTGCTGGCAAAAATCCAAATTTATAAGTACATGTTTAGGCAAACAGGTATTCTGTATCTAGACACAATTATGCATGGCATAATAGTTGTGATCGAAATGCATTTCAATGCTTTTTAGTAGTTAACTAAATTCTGCTGAATAAGGAAGCACATATAACATATGCATGCTCAAAGTTTAAGTTCTTAAAATAGTTGAACACGAGAAAGCATTTTAAATGGACGTAATATGTTACTCTTGACAACGTAAATTTTAATTGGATTTGGATTATTTTTAGCATTCAGTTAGTACATTGGAATGTAAGCAGATTCTGTTGGTGCACCTGTGTTGAAATTGTATCAGGTCATTCAAAATTGAGATGAGTCATTTGAAATTGGTCGGGTCATTTTAAGTTGCAGTGGGCCACTTGAAATCAGGTCATGGGTTGGATCATATGAAATTGGGTTGCTTCACTTAAAATTGGTCACGGCTACTTGAAATTGGGTTGTGTTATTTGAAATTGGGTCAGATGATTTGAAATTGTTCGGGTAATTTGTTCTTTTGAACGTGTGTCGTGAATTTTTTCCAATCATGGCTTTTCTTTGACTGTGGTTTTAAATTTAAATTGAAGGGGACATGATGAAGAAGCGGTAGAGGCCATGCAAACAAGAGTTGTAAATACTTAGTGATAATGGACAAATTGTTCACTGCCTACTTGCCTATGAGGTGGTCAAGCCATCTCACTCGTCTCATCCACAGGTGAAATAATTCTAGTTGGACCTGCCACAGAGCGGAGTTCTCATCAGTTTTATCTATGGGTGGGGGAATTAGCATAGCTTGAAATTGTACCCAGAGTTTCTATATTTTCTATCTCCTTTGGGCTAATCCATATAGTATGTACGAATAAAGAGCATATTTTCAACCCCCTCCTCCCCCGTTTGCACAGCATACATAGGTAAAATCTCCTAAATCCGACCATCCTCCCCCTCAGTGCGTACGTACTATATGGATGGACCCTTTGCATAGTGGATTCTGATCTGCTTGACAGAGCTTTGCACTTTTTATTGTGCAGGTCTACTTAATTTCTTGATGTCAATTTTCCTTTTACTGCTGGACAGGCAGTTTCTGCTCTTGTAATGTTTGGCTAGCAGTTTGGAGAATTTTGATTTATTAGTGGCACCACAGGAGCACATGGTAGCACTGATGCAACTGAGACAAAATTAGTTTCCCGCAGAGTCACCAGGTGACCTAGAGCTTGAGGTGAAAATTATACTCTGCGCTCAAGATTGGCAAGCTACCTCTAGGTACCTTCCAGAAGCCTTTATTTCACAGTAACAGGCGTAATGTATCTATAGAAGATTGCCCAACCTTTTTGGAAGACTGGTATCAGAAAGGGAATGCAGCTGTTATGATTGTTTATGAAAATTCTTTGTATGGACCAGATGGAAATTTGGATGGATCAGAGAAATTGTTTGGTCATTGACAACATGTCTTTATGTATTTATGCACATGTGTGTGTGTGTGTGTAAGTGTATATGTGTGGTTTACTGACACATGCACACATGTCTGGCCTATATGTTCATAGTTTTCATGTCAGAATGGCAGGTTTGTTTAGATGAGCATTATGTAGTTGAAATATTTAAAAAAATTATTTCTAACAGTAATTAGCATATGATGCTGATGCTATTTTTAAAATTACCATTGCTGATATTTTCTAGTAATACAATAGAACTTCGATATAGTGGACTCAATTATGATGCATACATGGTTGTAGCATACCTACCACAATGTACGATCTTGTGTGAAGCACTACTGTATAGGATGGTATTGGATATTACTTACCTCAGATATAACATATTAAATTTTACAGACCTCTAAATACTCTAATATGAAGTTCTACTGTATATGGAAGTAGGATGAATAGCTTATGGTCAACCAGGAACTTTCAGAAAAATTTATTGAATTGTTACAGAATAGCTCTTTTAGTAACTAAAGATTAAACACCAGTTATTTTGATTTGAAACTACTTTTGACCTCTCTACCAGCCATGACTCATATGTGCATCCATTTTGCATTACATTACAAATAAATGTATGGTAAAGGGTTAAAACACACACCTGATGAGAGGTGCCAATCATGTTTATGCAGTATCAGAAGCAACTTAATTGCTCTTTGCTGAACATGAGATGCTGGTCAAAGGTGTGTTTTATTGAAACTCTTGGTCACTGTCTATTTTGTACATTTTTTGGTACATTTCATGACTTTTTTGCTTGTTATAATTAAGCATTTTGAGATGATCTTTCTAATGTCTTTGATGGAATTTGATTCTGATTAATTGGTTAATTACTAGTTGAATAATCATTAATGATCACCACAAAGCCTTTCTTTGTGAATTTCAATTACAGTCAGTTTATGATTGTCTCACTCAGGTAAATGGTCGTTAAAATTACACTACGTGAATTAAATAAAAATGCCAAAGAAGAAGTCATAGAAGAAGTTTTATGATCGGTATTAAATTGGATGTGCCTGTATTGACATTTCTGAAACTTGATCTTAGGATAATGGCCTGTCAAATAAATCAGTTTCGACAATGCTTTCAGTTTCGTCCCCATTTTCATATATTTCTCTTTGCGCACATTTTTTATGTCTCCATTTGTATTTACCTGCATGTGTAAAAAAGTAAAAATTGTGCGTGTTTGTGTGGTGTGCTTTTCAGACACCCCAGCATCAGAACAGCAGGACCTTTTCGTACGCAAACTGCAGCAGTGCTGTGTTGTGTTCAACTTTATGGATCCCGTTGCAGACCTGAAAAGCAAGGAAGTGAAGAGAGCCAGTCTCAATGAACTTGTGGATTACATTACTGCCACTCGAGGCGTTCTCACTGAACCTGTCTATCCGGAAATAGTAAAAATGGTACATTTGTCATTCCAAATGTCAGTGATATTTAATGATATAATTAATTGATTATCATTGACGGTCTGAGTGAATTATAATTGATGGTTAATATATAATTATTTTGAGATTTGGTAAACATGACCAGTTTGCAGCTCTCAGAGGTTTCCATCGCTGCCCAGAAATTGTCACCCATCAAGACCTCTTTTGGGTTGACATCAGAAAGTGTTCAGTGGAGTAGTGATGGGATTCTTGCCATGTCATTGGAGGGTCATGAGTTCAAATCTGACCGTAAACACTACCTATCAACCTTAGACTAGTTTTTCGTCCCAATTATCTGCGAGGAAGGCAGTAGGAAATCACTTCACTCATGTCATCCCCGGGTGGTTTAACCCACTTGGGCCTGCCTCAGGATAGAGAACCCATCATCATCAGCAGCAGCAGCAACAGAAGCAGCAGTATCATCAAGGCATTGAGCTGTAGAAAATGTGCACCCCTCCAAAAAATTAGCACTCTTGATGGCCAGATTTCATCAGGATAGTTTCATTTTATCTCCAAACCAAAAATTTCTGTCACTGCCAAGATTTGAACCCTGACTGTTAAAAAAATATACTAGTTGCCATTTTTGTCATGTTAAATTCCTAAGGTGTTGCAACATAATGTATGTGCTTTTTGCCTGACATAATAATTGGGGAATGTCCTTAACTAATGTGATCATCGAATATAAATTGACAGAAGTCTCAATTAATCTATATCCTGATTTCATTTATATTTCATTTTCCAGTGATTTAGTGATTTTGAATAGCATAAAATGTTTACTTGTTGTTGCCCCCCCCCACCCCCCTTTGCAAGATCTTGTGATTTGCTCCATTGATTATTATGCTCTGCACAAGTCCGTCCTGATTCAAGACTTTCTTGCAAGAATATCTGTATGGCTCTAATCATCTGTAAATTACTTGTGACTTTGTTTGGAAGCCATATATTGTTATTCTTCTTCTTCTTTAGGTGCCCTGTTTTACAATGTTGGCGACCATGGACTTCCACTCCTCTCTGTTGTATGTCGCTTGTAGCAGTTCTACTTCTGATATTTTGTCTTTCACGTCGCATAGCAGGTTTTCGATGAATGTCAATCTTTGTCTCCCTCGTGCTCTTTTCCCCATCACTTTACCTGTTGTGGCTAAGTTTTCCAGGCCTTTTTTCTCATTATATGTCCGAAGAATTCTAATTGTCTTTTCTTTATAGTCTTTAACAATTTCCTTCCTGAATTTGCCTTTTCCAAAATTTCTTGGTTTGATATTTTCTCTGTCCAAGAAACCTTCATTATTCTCCTTAAAAACCACATTTTCACTGCCTCTTTTTTCTTCATCTGTTTGGAAATTGACCACATTTCTGTATACCACGTTGCTATACTGCATGGTGACAGTATACCGACCATACATACGTTTCCAAGACCCTTATCCTTGTTTCCATTGATATTCTCTTATTTGTTAAGATGTGTTTTAATTCCACAAATGCTGATTTTACCATGGCAATCCTTGTTATTATATCCTTTTCACATTTCCCATTGCTGGATATCCAGCTTCCTAAATATTTGAAGTCATTTACTTGCTCTATTAGTTGTCCATTTATGTATAGTTGGCATCTTTGTGTATCTTTTTGTTTGGAGATCACCATGCAGTATGTTTTCTTTGTATTTACTTTTAGTCCCTTTCTTTCGCCTTCCTTAACTACTTCGTCCACTAATTCCTGTAGCTTCTTTTGTGTGTACGCCATTAATGCTGCGTCGTCCGCGAATCTCAGGTTGTTAATGTTCTGCCCACCAATTATGATTCCTTCCATGTTCTCTATTTTTTCCATGATTTCCTCTCCATAAGCGTTGAAGAATTCCGGTGATAAACCGCATCCTTGCCTTGCTCCTTTCTGTATTTTGATCCAGTTTCCCTCTTTCCTTTTTATTCTGACTGTTGCTGTCTGCTTCCCATAAATTTCCAAGAATATTTTCATGTCTTTTCCATCTAATCCCACTTTGTCCAGACAATCGAATAGCTCTTTGTGCATGACGTTATCAAAAGCGTTTTCGTAATCTATGAAGCAGATATATACATCCTTCTGCATCTCTATGCATCTCTCACTGATTCTTCTTAGAATGTATATTGTGTTTCTGTTGTAATATTGTTATTAGTTGGCTGTAATGCAAAAAGGTATTAATGTGTCAATGCATCATGCTCCTACATTTTCTAAGCACTTTGGTTTCATGTGGATTGTGGAATTTTGTGCGGTTAATATTGTATGTAATTGAGCAGATTGCCTGCAATATATTTCGAACTCTTCCTCCGAGTGACAATCCAGAATTTGACCCGGAAGAAGATGATCCGACATTGGAAGCATCTTGGCCACATTTACAGGTGGTTTTCTTAGATAGGATGTGCACAGTTTTCAAGAATTCTTACCACAGGCATTATGTGCATGCATAAGCGTGTGTGTGTGTGTGTGTGTGCACGTGCTGTCCTGAATTTATTTATGAGTTGATAGATGAACAGAAATGAATTAAGTGGCTTGAGATTCACAGCAGTCCACTTGTTTTACATTTAAATGAGTGAATTACAAATAACAAAATGATGAACAACAAACAGATTAAAGCAGTGCACCAGAGTGCAACTACTTAGGCATGACAAACTGATGGATAGACATGACTATTGCCAGAGTGCAACTACTGGCAATAGTCATGTCTATCCATCAGTTTGTCATGCCTAAGTTGTCATTTGCTTCCTAGGCTTAGCCCTTAGACCCCAATTATCCATACAACCAGTAGGTTATGAAACCGTAATTTCAGACTTGTATGGTGAAAGGGTTACCAGGTAATCAAGAAGCAAAGGCTAATTTAAATATTGATTCAGTTGATGGAGTTGAATTGATTTTAAAACATAAAATAATATGCATCAAAATAGGGCTGGGTTGAATATTCACTTCGGCGCAAAATAGTGTAACATATAGTCTATTCGTATTCGTCCGAATAGTGTTGGTCAAAACGAATGTGAATAGTTGTCACATGATGTTCAAAATTTGCATTTGGTCTGTGTGTGTTGTGCTTGTTATATAAACTGATTCTTTAGCCTCGTAAATTAAAGTGCCGATGAATAAACTTGTTTCTATTGGCCAGCTTTCAAATAGCGCTGTACGAATGTATTATTCATGTCACTTGCGCTAAAAGAATATTTCTGTCCGTTTCTGCTATACTTATTACTTTTTCGATGCTACTTATTATTAATTTAATTTTATCGTCCGTTTCAAACACATAGGTGTTCATAGTATTGCACAACACTAAGTAGCTGACCACAATATGGTGACTAGCAGCGGGAGGGTATTGTATACACTATTCATATTCGGTATTCATCAGATAATGAACTGGACTATTCGTATTTGTACTAATAGTTCAAAACCACTATTCGATCCAGCCCTACATCAAAATGCAGTTGACTAATTAGTAATTATATCCTTAGTACTTTATTTAATGTAAAAATTTTGTAGATAGTTTTCTTTATATTTGGTTAGTCTAGTATCTGAATTTAAGAATCTTTAAGTTTTTTAATTTATGGGATTAATTTATGATCTTTTAAATAATTCTTTGTGTTAGAAAAGATCAAATAGTGATTTGATGATTTTTGTGATTAATTTGACAGCTTGTTTACGAGTTCTTTCTTCGTTTCTTGGAATCTCCAGACTTTCAAGCAAGCCTCGCTAAGAAATATGTTGACCAGAAATTTGTGCTACAGGTAACTAGATAACTGGTTATGCTATTTGGTGCTAAATTTCTGATGATTATTCCTTGACTGTATTTGTATAAAACATTTATTATTCTTTTCAATGCTTATTCTCTCTGTATGATGCATAGTTAGGTAGTTATGACGATTTAGTATAGCGCGGTAAACATTGCGTGAGCAAAAGTCAAGTGCGCTTTACACTGTCATCTAAAAGAGGCATTGAATAAATTGGTCTTTAGTTTCTTCGTGAATAGGTCAGGGGAGGTTGTATTGATAACTGCGTCTGGTAACCCGTTCCATAAGGCAGGGTTACCGCCTGTAACGGCTCTCTCCCCAAATATGACAGTCTTAGATGGAGGAGGAGCCACCAGTAGAGTCCGTCTGCTTGATCGCAACTTGTGGGTCATCTCAGCGGCACAGGCCTGCATACTGACTCCTTTATGTGGTCGGGGCTGCTGTGGTCATAAAGCATACATGTGTGTAATGCATACACATTATTTCATTGCTGAATTACCTGTGAAATGATTAACAGGATGACCCGTGCATCTGGTTGTCCTCCTCCGCTCAAGACAGCGGGGCTCGGGGACCGGTCCTTTCGGCGTGGCAACCCAGCATAGTGGAATCTGCTCCCGAAGGCTGTGACAACCGAAACCTCTTTGGATTGGTTCTTGCAACATCTCAAAACGCATTTATTTAACAGTTCGTTCCCTATTCCCTAGCGCCTTTGACTTTAGCCACTAAGCTATGTTACTGCGCTTAACAAAGTGTCAAGTTTAATAATAATGCATACTCTCCTGGTTGACTGGGTAAATGCTCATCTTCATCCTCATTTCATGTTAATGAGCAATACCTTGAGGAGTCCTTCAATCGAGAACCTTCAGATCTTACTGCTTAGTGTATGCAGCTGATCTGATCCTGATAGTAGTTTCTCCATCCTAAATTTACGGAGGGTGTGATTGGTAACTTGATTGACTTGATTGACAACTGCTGTATTTCTAGTGGTTCAGAGTTTTTCACTGAATCTTTGTGTTGCCTTGTTGTCTTCTATAATGTTGCCTTGTTATAATCTTTTCTATCACGTTTCTGTGCTGTCTTCTATCATGTTGTTTACTATTGTGTTGTTTGGTTGTTTGTAGCTGCTGGAGCTGTTTGACAGTGAGGATCCGCGTGAGAGAGATTTTCTGAAAACCGTCCTGCACAGGATATACGGCAAGTTCTTGGGTCTAAGGGCCTTCATAAGGAAACAGATCAACAACATTTTCTTGAGGTCTGTCTGATATTTTGGCATTCATAGGTTTGGCCTTTTAGAGCAAGATGTTTAAGATTAAATGGAATCAGTTCTATCTCTAAGTGCACTTGATGGGTTTGATTTCAGGCGAATCTGCGATTTTGCATTTGTGTGTTTTGGAGATGATTGTTGTAAGTATATTTCATGTCCTGTGTTGCCAGAAGTTGCAAAGCCAGAATATTGGGTCCTTTAAGCCAGTGTTTCCCAAACTGTGGGTCACGACCCAAAAGTGGGTCACAGGGTTCAGTTTAGTGGGGTATCACAAAATTAGATTCAAGAGTGTCATTTTTATCACCAACACCATGCATGGTGCCACTAGCCTTGCAAAGTTGCAAATAGGCTTTGTTTAAGAAGTTTAGATACCTGCAATCCATACAAGGCTTATATTACTATGAGTAGTGTTTTATCCACTTTTAGTTTATGCTAAGTTTGCAGGGTCACGGCGCACTACAAGACCATTGAAGTGGGTTGCAGTTCCAAAGAGTTTGGGAAATCCTGCATTAAGCCATACGATGAGGGATTTAGCACATTGAATCAATCAATCAATCAATCAATCAATCAACAGAGTATTTATATAGCGCCTATTGATGTTCCATAAATTACTGTGTGGCCATGTTGGCTGCCAGCCATTGACTCAGGCTAAGAGATGGAAATTAAGAAAATACTCATGTGACTGAATGACAAAATAACAAATATTTCATTTTACCTTAGAAATAAATAAATTCCAGTTGATATATGTCCTGAATGGACTTGTATTGTATGCATGGAAAGTAATTAAAAGTGTATTGTTGATTTTATGACAATGTTAGGAAAGCCCATCTGCCTAGTAATTGGAATAAATAAATTCATTCTTGTATAAAAAAGGGTGTCTACTAAATTTCTGCAATTTCGTCAATAGATTTAGAGATATTATCCTAAAAAACACTGTGGAACTTCTATTGCAACGAAATAGCTACACAAACCGGCTCTGAACAGAGACGGTCATATTATTACATTTTAATCCACAATTCAGGTTTTTTTGCAATGAAACTTTACATTTCATGCATTCGATAGATGCCACTACATTTCTATATTATTCTGTGGCCATATACATTTGTTTTGAGATGCCGATTAGCCTAAAGAAGTCTATAAACAACATGACTAGACCATCTCGTTAGGGCCTGTGTGAAAGCCTAAATCTTGTTGAGACTGTCGCGTCATGGCAGCCGCTGTGTAATCAGATATGTGTTAAAACTGTTGGGTTAAAATCCTTTCATAATAAAAATCATTTAAATCTTGTGACATCTGATTTTGATTGATTTTATATTTTTATAATGACGTTTTGTTTAACAATTTGAGTTTAGGTTTATTTATGAAACAGAGCAGTTCAATGGAACAGGAGAGCTGCTTGAAATTCTTGGCAGGTAGGCAAGATGCTTCTTTATCAAAATCTGCAGAACTTTGGGGGTTCAGAGCTTTCCCTGATTTGTTGACTGGCATCTTTTATTCATTTATTTTCATTTTGTAATAGTCATAAATAATTGAATAATCTGTGAGGTTGTGTCTTCAAGAGCTTATGTTTTCTTCATGTCTGCCTAGGAACTTGTAGCCTCCTAATAGTTGTCTAGATCAGGGGTGGCCAAACTGTGACTTGTGAGCCTCATGCGGATCTTCTGTCAGAATCTGCGGCTCGCAAAAAGCTTTTAAAAATGTTATGAGCAGATTAACAGATAACCAGAAGCATACAATTGCCACATAACAGAAATAAGTTTGCCTTTTTGTCAATTTTATCATAGGTTTCATAAAAGAGGCAGCAGAGAGTTGATTATATTTTGCAAAGAATTGGATCACGCTACCTGGTTTTCATGTCTAATTGTGTCAATGCAGCTCCAAAGCTTTTGAAAATTGTCATTTGTGACTCCCACTTACTATGGGTTTGGCCACCCCTGATCTAGATGATAGGTTAACTTCCTTGGCAATGCATTCTTTGGCAGTTTTCCATTCCAAAAGCATTGCATTGCATTCGTTACATTGTTTCTGAAGCGCATACCCACCTGATAGACTAGTGTCATTGCCTGATTTTGCTGCAGGGCAAGAAGCATATATGGGCAATTATTGGACACCTGAATTGCTAGAACACAACGCCGCAAATTGCCCCTTTTAAGTGGGCGGGTCACAGAAGCAATTAACTGGGTGGTCTCACTTGCCCCGAATGCCTACTACTGTAGACATAGACACTGGACGAGTAGAGTAATATGAGGTAGGGAGGTTAAGTTGGATCATGTACTCATTCCACTAGAAGTTCTTGCTGTGCCATTCTTATGCTGTCTGTTTTCCTATATGGTTTGGTCAATTGTTGTATGTTCTTAGCATCATCAATGGCTTTGCACTGCCTCTGAAGAATGAACACAAGCAGTTTCTCATCAGTGTTTTGTTACCATTGCACAAAGCAAGGTCCCTCAGTCTTTATCATGCACAGGTATTCGCAATTCATGCAATACATAGTCATTCAACCATTCATAGTAAATGACAGTGACTAGTTTTGATGTTTTCAAATGTTAGATTCTTCACTAAGTTTATTACAGATTTTTATTAGTATTACTATTATTATTTATTATTATTATTTTTATTTATCATAATTTAATTATTTTGTGTGGAACCTTTTCCTCTCGAAATCTGCAGCGGTTAGTTTAGTTAATTAAAATGTGGGCATATCCGGACCTTTATCCTGTTGCCCTAAAACTGGTATTTTAGTTTGGCCAAATATTTATTGCTAGTCCCAATAGGCCAATATTTCAGTTTGAAATATTTTGACAGGTCCCATAAGAAAATCTATTAGCATTTTGATGGGCCAAATATGACAATGTGTATGTACTAAGACATAGCAACCAAGAGGTGTCAATAGAACCAAGTGGCAATGATTGAAACACTTTTGTGGCCATTTACATTTCACATGGGCATTGTTCAAAGTTATGCATACATCTGCATTGGACAGACTGGGACATGAATGAGTGACTATTGCACTAAAATTGATAGTGAGTGACTATTTGAATCTTACAATAAAATGGATAGTGAGCACTGTTCCCTCTAAGGATTTGGGGGTCGTCAGCCCCCCAAAACAAAAAAAAAATTGTAAGCCAAAGTTTTAGTATCGTGTAATTTGTGAGCCAACTTAGTGATGCACAATATTAGGGTTGTTAAAACTGTTGATTTTAAAGGACTAGTTAACCGTTCAAAAAAGACCAGTTAACCGGTCGTTAGCTGCAGCCTGGTGTCGTGCCTACATCAAAGCGCTTTGATGTTGCCGGCCTGGATCTGGCTTGCGCGGTTACTTCAAAGCGCTTTGATGTTGCTGGGGTTGGAGCCGGTGTCCTGCGTGGCTACATCAAAGCGCATTGATGTTGCTGGGGCTCGAGTTAGCATAATTTATAGACCAAATTGAAATTATGGTTAAATGGTTAAGGTTAAAAAGACCGATCCTTGCTCTTAGGACCAGTTAACCGGTTAATCGTTAAAAACCTTACGCACTACCAATACGTTTATTATCATCATCATCTTCACTTTCTGCCTGCATGGTGGCAATAGTTAGATAGAAACATTTCCACTTCGCTTGATTTTGCGCTAATCTGCATCCTTCCACAATCGACATGTTCTTTGCTTCCAGATCTTCCTTGATGTTATCCATCCATCTTTTTCTCGGTCTTCTTCTCCCTCTGTCTCCTTCTACTTTGTGCGTATGCAGTGCTTTGTAGGCCCATCTATTGTTGTCCATTCTTTTAACATGCCCAAACCAATTTAATCTCCTTTTGCGTACTTTATCGATAATTGTTTCTGTGGCTCCTCCTGTCTGTTGTTCTGATGTCTTCATTTCTCAATTTTTTTTATATTTGCTGACTCCCATTATTTTTCTTAGACAGCTCATCTCTGCAACCATGAAACTTTTTTGTCTGATTTTTTTATTACCCAAATTTCCGATCCATATAAAATTTGAGGTATTACTAGTGTATTGTACAATTTCAGTTTTGTATTCATCATTAAGCTTTTGTTCCTCCATAGTGTTCTCATTCTTCCCATTGTTTGTAATCCTGTATTTATTTTCATTTTCACATCCTCTGTGTGTTTTCCGTCGCTCTTGAGTATTCCTCCTACGTACTTGAATGTTTCAACTTTTTCCAATATTTGTTCATTTAGTATGCTTTCTACTTCATCGTTGCCGTCCCTCGAAACAGCCATAACTTTTGTTTTTTCATTGTTAATTTTTAGGCCAAATTTTTTGCTTGTATCATTACTTCACTTCATACTTTTATTATAATTTAAAAATATTTTTAATTGAAAAATAAACAAATAATAGACCAAATTCTAATATAACCAAATTAATAAGAAAATAAAATAATACACAAGAATTGAAAACTGCTAATTTTATTTGGTAGTAATTAACTTTTCTCTTCTTCCTTTCTCTGCTTTCCAAAAGTCATTTGCCTGATCTATGTTAATAGCATTTTCAGCTAATAAATACAAATTAATTCTCATTAAATGTTCCAGATGGTCTACATCAAGCCTATTTTACCTTTTTGTTTTAATTACATTCATTAAACTGAATCCTCTATCGCAGTCATCACTTAAAGCTTGAAATGTTCCACAAACATGAATAAGAGGTCGAAGTTCACTAAACTGTTCATTTTCTCGTGCAAAGTTAACAGTGTCTTGAAAATTTTTCTTTTTCATTTAAAAGTAGCTTAAACTCAGAATATTCCTTCTGAATTTCTTTAGTAAAAGATGTGTCATCCTTCTGGAACACAATGTGCTATACCGTTTTGCTAATCTTCGAAGTTGATCATTTCCAAAATCAAAATTGTTCAATTTGATGGATTTAAAAAACATCCTTATCAAATGCACGCCAGTCCTGTAATTCCTGATTGGGAAATCTTTTGTCCATGTGGTCATTAGCCTCTAACAAATTTAATGATAGCATCCATGTTAACTGGATGATTACATGATGATGAAAGATCTTTCACTTCTTTCTCAAAATATATGATTTTCTCATGATACTGTGAATTTACTTTCTTGATTTTGACCTTGGCAAATTGAAATGCCTTGACTGTAGTGGGGTTGCTCCTCTGGAGTCTTACATAATTCTGATAACTCTCCAAGAACGTTGCAAAGGATAGTTAATGCAGCACAGAACTCTGGTTTCATTGATTTGTCTAGACAATATTTGTGCACTGGGTCATTATCATCATGTATTTGTTCTGTGCAATGCTCAACCAAAATACCATAGTTTTTTTATTAAAGCACTAACAGCAAAATGCCTAGACAGCCATCAAACTTCACTTAATGGCCTGAAAGAAACGGCTTTTGCAATTTCTGCGGCTTTTGCCTTTTTAACGCCTGACCTGCTGAACAATGTTCATATTAAAGTTTCTAGTTGTTTCATTAATGGAATCTGTTTCCATCCATCATCTAATCCTAAATCCTCTCTGTGAGCTACACAATGTTGTTCAACAAGATAAGGGACAGGCCTCAGGTGAATGGGGAACTTGGGTTTTTCCTTAGGAATGCAGGAGCCAAATGGTCTAAGAAAACCTGGACATGGATGCAGGCAAATTATTTCTTCCACACACCCTGTACCTTTTCAAATCTTTCCACAGTTCCCTCTCTCTTACCTCTTGTATCGCAGTACACTTTTGTGAGATATTATGTTTGAAAGAAGTCATAACTAGGAATTTCCTAAGACTTATTTGATGCAGTGTTGGTGAAGCTGGTGACCGGAAGATTCGGTACCGGAAGATTTGGGACAGAAGATTCAGTACCGTTGGGTGCGCGGGGCCCGCTGGGGCTCATGCCACCTTATTCCCCCCCCCCGTGGGGTGGGCGGATAAGACTGTTCTAACGCGGGTGGAAGGAAATAACGGTGAGCTACGATAGTAATAGCACGGCAGGTAGGAGCGGTCCGGGAGCCATTGAATCGGGTCAATTTTCCCTCCGGAAACGGCCTAGCTTAAACCCTGCCTGTAAAACATACTACTGTAGCATATCTATCTATTTTGGGTCTTTTCTAGAAGGTCGCATTAAACAGCTCAAGTCCCCTGCACATATTGCGAGTTTAAAATCTGTTTACATCTATTAAGTCGGTGGGGGGAGCAAAAGCGCGCCTGAACGCTGGGTGTCCGCTAATGACGCGCGACAGTTAAAGCGGCCAAATACCAGCAGCAGGTGAGGTGTCATCTTATGTGTATGTCGAACCGGTACCGAATTATCCGGTACCGAATCTTCCGGTACCGAATCTTCCACAAGTAAGGTTTTGGTACCGAATTCTCCGGTACCGAATCTTCCGGTACCGAATGTTCCGGGAACCGGTGAAGCTTGTCCTTCCACCCCAGTTTCTATGATACATGTATTGACTGCATTTACTGTCCGACACCATGTGTTGTGGTTTAAGTTCCGAATATATTTCTAAATTTTCAGTTGGCTTACTGTGTGGTCCAGTTCTTGGAAAAGGATGCTACACTTACTGAACCGGTAAGCTTGTCAATTCAGTGTGTTGAGTAATATTAATAAATAAGATTTTAATAATTGACTCTTTTGTCATTACTTGGTGTTGCTTTTAAAATTTAGTCTTGAGGTTTTGTTGTTTTCTTTTCTTCTAATCTAATCTAACATTAAACTTCTATAGTGCCACTTCATAATGCACAGGAGCATCAGCCGATGGCACACCAAATCAAAATCAATTAAGGTCCAGGTCAAATCCAGGGTATCCAGCTGGACAAACGGGTGACAGTCTGTGGTGGATAAGCCAGGTCAAAAAGATGGGTTTTTAACCTTGTTCTAAAAATTTGTAGCAAATTTGCAATGCGTACATGCAGAGGCAATGAGTTCTAGAGTTTTGGGGTGGCCACTGAGAAAGCACGAGTACCAAGAACTGTCCGAGTACGAGAGATCGAAAGAACTAGTGCAGATGAGGATCTAGTTGAGTATTTGTTTGTTTGTACAGAAAGTTTTGAAAGGAGATAGATAGGTTCCTTGTAGTAAAAGGGTTTGTGTACCAGGGGGCAAATTTTAAATTTTAAAAAATAATAATTTTTATTCTTTTTTAATTGGAAGCTGGTGGAGACCTTTACAAACTGGTGTTATGTGCTTATGTTTTGGGGTTTTTAAAAATGCTCAAGCCAATTAATTTTGAACTTGGAGTTTAGCATGGTTGAATTTAGAGGTGCTAAATAGCAGGGAGTTGCAGTAATCAGGATGACTAAACACTAAAGCATTTACCCAGAGCATTAATGCAGACTTATTGAAAAAGTTCATAGTATGATACAAATCACAAAGGTGGTAGTGAGCTACTTTACAGATCTATGCTATTGGTATTATTTATGAAAGAAAGCATGAAATTATAAGTTACATCTTAGATCCCGTGCTGAAGGGCTTATAGGAATAGTCAAGTCCCCAAGTTTAATAAAGGTGATAGATTCATATTTCTTCTGCCATTAGTTTAAAACTTTTTCAAAATAATAGAAGTTAAGAAATTTGTATTTGTAAAATTAAAGTTTAGTTTTGGAGCCTGACTTTCTTCTACTTTTGTATTATTTTTGGTAAATGGCAATTGTGTGACTATTTTATGTTATGGGCATGGCATATGTGTTGTTTTCTTTGTAGGTTGTAAAAGGACTGCTCAAATTCTGGCCAAAGACATGCAGTCAGAAAGAGGTTTCTCTTAATAAATTTTAATTTCATTGCTAATTTCTTTTTATGTGATGTCATTTTTATTTTAACCCTTAAACAACCAGATACTTTGTAACTATATGCAATGTAACTGAGCAACCTCCGCTGAACTGTTTGCAAAGAAACTAAAGACGCACTTATGTAATATCTCCTGCAAGTGCCCCTGTAAAGTGCTCTTGACTTTGGCCTTCATCATGCTTATTGTGCTATATAAATTGCCAAATAATAATAATAATAATAATAATAATAATAATAATAATAATACCAGGTTAAGTCATTTTTGAGCTGATACTGTTTAATTTGTGGCAATTGAGTTGATATATAACAACACACTTCAATGCACTGCACAAAAATTCTGCTAATTCTTGTCACATGATGAAGATGACAAAGAAATTGGTTTGCTGTCAGAACAGTTGGATTATTCTGCACAGGCCATTCAGTTCTCAGAATCTAAAATGCATAACAAATCAATAGTGCCAAATCAGTTTTGCTCAGTTTGCCTAGTGAAATTTTTATTAAATTTATTTTTACTGCAATTTGTTGATGAAAACAGTAAAAAAATAAGAATATAGTTTTTAGCATGAAGATCTTCATTATTATGTTTTTTTATGGAGCATTTAAGTTTCTATTAATAAACGTAGAAGCTGCCAATGGAGATGGTTTCTTGCATTTTGATATTTGAATGGCCTTTGCATTATATTGCTCCCCCATTGGCTTCCATGTTGTAGGTCATGTTCCTTGGAGAGTTGGAAGAAATCCTCGATGTGATCGAGCCAACTCAGTTCCAGAAAGTTATGGAACCACTTTTCAAGCAGCTTTCTAGATGTGTTTCAAGTCCACATTTTCAGGTATTGTGTTGCATAAGTGAGTTCTCCCCTTTGAGTTGAGATTTCTGTAGCTTTTTCCTGTTTTCATTGCTCTGATAAAAAGTGAAACAACATTTTATGCCCTCGTAATGACTTGAGCTTTTTTACCTACCTGCTAAATCTTGGTTTTGTGAGCCCCCAATTAAGGTTGTTAAAACCGCTTGTTTTAAAGGACCGGTTAACCGTTCAAAAAAAGACTGGTTAACCGGTTGTTGGCAGCAGACTGGTGTCTTTCTCACAACTAGCCTTGAAGTAGGCCTACAACTCTAGTAACTCTACACTCGCCAGCGTCTTGCACTGCCTTCATCAAAGTGCTTTGATGTTGCCAGCGCTCAAGTTAGCATCATTTATAGGCCAAATTGAAATTACAGTTAACTGGTCAAGGTTAAAAGGACTGGCCCTTGCTCACAGGACCAGTTAACTGGTTAACCACTAACAACCTTACCCCAATGTTTGTTATTGTCTTGATTTCATTCTTTTGAATGATAAACATTTTTGGCAATTTGCTTTAGAGTCATTCAGAATGACATTTACAAGATAAATGTCTTAATAGCATAAATGTTTTATTTTATTAATGTAATAAATTATCATAATAAGACAAAGACATTATAGTAATTTTCTGTTTAATTCTGCACTGAAAGCGTTACAAGTGAGAATCCAGTGTGCTACGATTGTGACGTAATCCTTTCATGTGATATTAAAAATATGAAACTGATGAGCATTTAAAAATCAAAAATTCATTTATCTTTTGCAGCTCTCAGTGTTTTGCTTGTCATCTTTTGCAACATCAATTTTCATTCATGACTCTGAATTTTTACAAGCAGATGATTTTGCCTCTAGGTGGCTGAACGAGCTCTATATTTCTGGAACAATGAATACATCATGAGTCTGATTGAAGAGAACTCAAACGTCATTCTGACGATCATGTTCCCCGCTCTCTATCGCATTTCCAAGGAGCATTGGAACCAGACGATTGTGGCACTCGTCTACAACGTTCTAAAGACTTTTATGGAAATAAACAGCAAGCTCTTTGACGAACTGACTTCGAACTATAAAGCTGAGAGGCAAAAGTAAGCGAATAAACTGCTTGGAAGTTCGTCCTGAATTTGGGTCGTGTGCTTGTGTATTTTTCGATTCATAAAACACCGCTTCCTGTTAGTGATTCATGTTGGCCATGTATCAAGGTTTCTATTTGTTCCTCATTTAGCCAGACTTTCTGAATAATGTTGTTATCGGGTCAGGCCTGTCGGGATGAATTTTTAGCAAGGGGTGCATTTCAGGCGCGTTGCTAGGGTGTCTTGCCCCCAGGGACAACATATACTGACGAGGAAAAAAGGTCATCACTTCTCAAGTTCAAGGAAAATCTGACTAGCAAAAAAAATCATCGTTTATCATCTCTTCAAAAATCCCGGCTTTTTTCCTCCCGTAATCCCAGTTTTATCGTTCCCCCACCTTGGTGTCCAGGGACATATGCCCCTAGCTATGCCTCTGGTGCATTTCAATCAGCCATTTGGTAAATTAGATTGTTGTGTTTTTAGCTGTTCCTCCTTATGAATCTGATACAAGGGGCGAACTGCAGATATAACTTTTGCCTTCCAGGGGGTGCAGTGCATCCTTAAGTTTTTTCAGGGGTGCAACTGCACCCCATGCACCTCCATTTCCGAAGGGTCTGTATCGGGTCCCTGGAATGTCATGTCGAGGAAATTATTGATCCCAAGAAATAATTGGTTATTGAAATTTTGCCTGATTTATACAACTGGTGGCAAATGAAGAAGAGCTGGTTTTGGACAGACAGATGATGTCAAGATATGCAATTGGATTACCTTTCAGTCATTGCTCCATTTAGACAATGATCACAGGTCCAGTCTATGAATCATTGTATGTATGACAGTGGTTCCAAACCTTTTTTTAAAATATACCCCCAAGCAAACAAGTGAACTTTGCACATGCCCCTTAGGCACATAACATACAAAACCCAAAGTAATTTTTTAGTTTTATAGTGTCTCTTGATTTTTATATTGGCATTTAAATACATTTGAAGATCCCGTCATGTTTTCTGTAAAAAAGCAACTGTTTATTTTTTATTCTCAGTAATTTAGAACTTTTCCCACGCACCCTTTTTGCTACAATTACACAAAGTCTGCCCCCGTATAACCTTGTTTTCGCCCAAATAGACTGTTACTCTTCCCACTAATTTTTAGATCATTATTTCATTTTCTATTTTTTGGCTGTTTTTTAAATTATTATTTCCTTTGTGCACCCCGTTGCAACAACTTGCGTACCCCTAGGACAGCGGTGGGCAAACTTTTTCATTAAAGGGTCACATGAAACCTAATACTACATTAGGTGGGCCGCACATACAAAAAGCCAAAATTTTTATAATTTCAGGTGCGAAAAGAAGAAGAATTAAAGTACTTTTTCAGAATCAGAATCCATTATTGCAATGCCTAAATGTTCTGTTGTTCTGTTCATTAGCCATCCTCGATGCGAGGTTGGGCTACACTATGTATCACATCTCTCCATATCTGTTGTTCTTCTGTTTTTTGAATCAAGTTTTGAAAAGAGAGTCCAGTCCATGTTGTTATGTTATCTAACCAGGCTGTTCTTGGTCTTCCGCGTGATCGTCCTCCGGATAATGTCCCTTGAATTAGTTCTTTTTCTAGACAAGAGCCTTGTTTTCTCATCACGTGTCCAAAATAACATACTGTACTCTGCCTTTTTAATGTTGTTCAGCAGACTTTCTTGTCACACCTGCCTGCTCTAGTACCCACTCATTTGTGCTTTTTGTTGTCCATGAAACTCTTAGAATTTGTCATAATTCTTTCATTTCAAAGGCTTTAATTCTTTGCTCATCTTCTTTATTCAGTGTCCAGCTTTCTGAGCAGTATGTTGCAACTGGCCAAACCAATGCTTTCTACAATCTGATCTTTTGTATTGTTTAGCAGATTATGACTCTTCCACAGTTTTAGTAGCGCTGCGTTGACTCCTTTTCCTTTATTCAGTCTTTCTCGAATTTTCATTGAGCATTTGACATTTGCATGGATTAGTGAGCCTAGGCATTGGAATGATGTAACATTTTCTAGCTCTCTCTCAATGAAGATTACTGTGTACATTGTTTTATAGGGAAAAGAAGAAGGAGAAGGAACGTGAAGAACTATGGAAGAAGCTTGACAGTCTTGAGCTGAATTGCAATTCAATGAAGAAAATCATAGCATGATTTTAAAATATGAGTCTGTCTTATAGTATTTGGTTCAACGCTAAATATCTGTTATATCATTGTTTTTGTTGATTTTGAAATATCGGCCATGGTTAGCTCAAAGCCCTGTTTTGGTGCAGTTCGTATGTATTTTGTTTTATGTTCTGAAAGCCGTTTGTGTCTGCTAAAAAACCAGGCTTAGTTTGCATTTCTAGATTGATTTATTACTTTGTTGCAGGCATTTCACAGTATCATGACAGAAAATGACCTGATACCTTTTGCTGTACGTTCTATCAATACCTCGGTGTTTTCTAGTTTTTGCTATCTAGTATGTCACAGATTTTACTTCGAGTGCATGCATCTGCAATTTTTTTATGGCCAGAATAAAGTAGTGGAGCATTTAATTTTGTTGACAGTTATTTATAATTTATTTAACATGATCTTTTAGGCATTTTGGCACATTAATTTTTGCTGTGTGAATGTTCTGTATTGGGTTATATATCATTGTGGGATTGTGAACAACTTTTTGCTGAATTTTGAATATCTTTTACAAGATGTGAGAAAACATTGTTTGGTTTTACATTTATCCAATGTTTTATTTTATTTAGTTCAGTTGTATCTGTCATTGTTTTTTTTGCTTTAAAATTAAAATGCTGACAAATGCAATTATAATACAGAAGTACATCACTTTTATTAGGATCAGTTGGTACGTAGATCAGTGTTTTCTGTCAACGCCATTTGTAAAAAGACTTGTTTATATTTTTCATCTTTTTTCAAGTCACGTTTCATTTATGTAAATGTCAAGAGCTTTACCTTTTTACATCTGCTTTGTCGTACTGCGAGCCACCTTCATGCACTGAGCATTGATGTGGTCTGCATGGCACGTGCTATCATTTGCTAAAATGAAAAGTTACATTTCTTTCCCAGGTGATTCGGAATTCATGCATGCTACTATTGTCTGAATAGGAACTGATCAGAGGAAGCAGAAACACTTGTTAGTCAAAGACTGGACAGAGTTTAGTTTGTAATTTAGCTGCTACATTATGCCATGTAGTGTATTATTTGCTTGATTTTTATTGTGAATTTTGTTTTTAATCATGATCAGTAAATTTATTTATGACTCTAGTGTGAGGCTTGTTTTGAAATATCACATTTAGTGATGTTTTGATAATGATTTGGTTATTCTTTGTCAATATTTCATGTGATCATTTTAAAATATCTCATGTGTGAATAGAACTGCGCATCTTCTCTAAATAGGATCTCCCAAGTGTTTTCTTTTATGCGAGGAGCAGATTTGAGAGTAGGTTCGTGGGGGACCAGCTGCATTTGTTGCTGAGCGATCCCCATTTTATACCACTGTTGTGTTTTCAATATTTATAGCCATGTAATTTTTTTAACATTGTTTTGTTGCAGATTGAATTTGATTTGTTTACTGGTGTGTAATTGTTTTAGATTCAGATTCTAACCGATGGCAGTATTTTGAATTGGACAGTTTGAACTCATCTGTTTTGTTTCTGTGGCAGTCCGATTCAATTGTTTCTTATTTATTCAACTTGGTCTTTTTAATTTTGTCATCTATTGTCATTATTTAGGGTTTTCTGTCTTGACTAATTCTAGGCACTGTTAGATAGTTTGCATGGAACATTTTTTTGTAATTTAATTATAATACTGTACAAGCTATGCTCTGATCAGCTTCGCCAAATGCCTTGCAATAACTGCTTCCCAATTAGTTGTGTTATTTAATCACTTTTATCATGACATAATCCGAACTATTTTTATTTTCATGATTCTTGTTCATGTTTCATCCACCCTCTTACTAAAATACCAGCGATCATTGTTTTTTGGTATCTGCCCTACAAATAGTGACTGATATAATTGTTTGTGAAGTTGTGTGGTTTTTTCCATTGTGCTTGTGTAAGTATGAGTATGAGTATCGATCTGTTTACTTGCTGTTCATGAATGTTACTGTTTGAACTATTGATAGGCAATTTATTGCTCTTAGGGGTTGAGTGTGAACATTTGAGAATCTATCTATCTCACTTGAGTAGTGTGAATCTTCTTATGGGTCTAAATGTTTACCTGTGGCCTCCTTCTTGTTTGTGTTTTTTCAGTGGAATAGCCAGGGTTCGAGAGTAGGGAGCACCATCATTTTACAGAGGAAAACTTTGTCTGATAGGACTTGGGGGTTGGGTGAGGAGCTGTTACAATTGGTTCTGAAAAATTGTAGGGCATTATTAGTATTCATTAATATTATTAATCTTGAACTTTGGAGATATTTTGCAGCTATATGACAGCTTATCAGCAATCAACCTTTGATATAATTTCTCTTTGGTTTTGCATGTATCTCACAAATAGTCTGGGTCCGAAGAAAGGGCCCCGTCTCCCCCTCTCCCTTGTGGCCATGTTTATGGCTAATGTGTACCAAGGGATGCTGCAAAGAATGAACTCTGATAATACCAGACAATTTTTGCATTGTTAGAAACTTTTATGTTGTCTGCTAGGTGAGGACTCGGTGCCTATGTTCTTTGATGATGAGGATGATGCAGGTGAAGGTGATGATGGTGATAACATATCAGCTTCTAAAAGCTTTCAGTTGGCCTGATTCTGTTATCGTGGCCATAGACTCGCTAGGCAAGCATAATTAACTGGCTTTAAGGTCTACATTTTTAGCAGCTATCATTGTTTTTCTTTGTCCTATTTGTTTCCAGACTCCAGAAATAGAGCCTTGTTTAAGGCTTTTGATGCATCAATCCTGTGTTATCAGTTTGTTGTGTAAGCAGTATAACAGGGGTCAGCTATCCCTGTTATACTGCTTACACAACTGGCCCGCCAGTGAGTTTAATCTGGCCCTCTGGTCCCCGTAGCTTTCTTTGTAAACAAGGTCATCACCCTTTTTTAAGTCTGATAAGCCACAAAAGGTCATCACTAATTTTTCTCACTTGGTATTTATATTTATTGAGAACTTTTTCCAGCACAAACTTTCTAAAAAAACATAAACTTTAAAATTTTTTGGTAGCTCTTCACAAAATTACCGGTATTTAACCCTGTCGCCCCGCAAAGCCGCAAAAGCGGCTTTTGCTACCAATGCCAGTCTCTGTAAGGCCGCTTTTGGGGTTACTGAGTCTTTTCCTAATGCCCGCACGGCTGGTTTGTATTTTCTTCATGGTATTAAATATTCTATGCTGGAAGTAAACACAGTTCAATTCTGAGAAAACTGGTGAAAACATTTTTGTTCTATGTTATGTTCTATGAATTTCAAAATTTGGGTATCTTTGTTTTTTTGGCCATATTTCAGTAAACACTAAAGATATCAGCATGAAATTTGGCAATTACATCAGAAACATTCCCAGGTATATGGCCTATAAATTTTATTGACATTGCTACACACGCGGCCGAGATATTAAATATCATAAAGGGGGCCACTTTTCACTTTTACACCCTGTATAACACACACAATAACTATGAAACTTATATTTATATTAAGATGTATATTGAGGTAAATTACAAGGAAAAACATTTTTTAAATGGCACCGGTCCCTGGTGCAAAAGGAAAATTTTATGCTGGTCTGCAAAGGTGAAAAGTTTGAGAAGCACCATCATAGAATACTGCAACAGTGGACACAATAATAATGTCACATGTGGTTGCAAATTTTAAAGGCTCTAAATTTAACACAAAGTAATCTAGTTCATATAGTCCAGGATATTGATACAGAGTTTGTGTTGAATAAAACTTGAAAATATCAGTATTTCATTGGCTAAGTGTTATTCTTTATGGAAGCTTTGGCATACTTTATAATGTACTGCATCTCAGAGTTTGACGCTGTCTTTTCTGTTCTTTGGCACCAGTACTTGCTTGTGTATTTCAGACATTGATCTGAGGTTGAACTGCATAAACTGTTTATTTTTTACGACTTTTCCACAAGAATTTCAAAAACTTAGATATATTAGGTTTTATGAGTTAGGTGACCAGGTTGCTGAAGAGTTTGAATTTTCCAACAGCAAACCATTTCTTTACCATTTTCATCTTGTGACCAAGGCAAGCAGAATCTCTTTGCCATGCATTGTTTCCATAACATGTTACTGAATTTTGGATTCTACTTTTCTGTGTTGTTGAAAATGCAAACACTTGTTTGGCAAGAAGCCGTCCATATTTTTTTTGATTGATGGCGAAAGCCTGAATATTTTAATCGTGTAGATTTTTTGTAGAAATTCACCTCCACGGGCTTTTAGACACATATGACATTACACTAGCACATATATTTTAGCAGTCGGTGTTTCTTGACCTATCTGGCACATACGTGTGACCATTAACGTTATTTTTTCACACTTCATTAACTATTTAACATGACACATGGGCATATATCACTGTATTTATATTCAAAGTGTGAGCATTTAGTTATTTTAGAGATTGTTGTCTGAATATGAAGACACTGAAACCATGGAATTCCTTAGAAAATCTGACTTATGAACGATATAGATCTCAACGAGCTGCAAAATACTTGTGAAAAAGAAATGGTCTTATTTTTTGGCCACTACTATATGTCACTGCATTGCTGATTCCCCAGTTACTGTTGACATAGTAAGATGAGAGAATGCTAGTTTATAATCAGAGTATTATGTTGTTGATTGCTGTGCTCTTTTACTAATAATTTTGTTTGTAATGGCATTTTATTTGAAAATAGATGATGCTGGCTTGTGTGATGTTTAATTTATATGTTCGATTTTGTTACTTGCTTTGCGCTGTGTGTCGTGAGAAACACTCATGATGTTTTTGGCTGCTTCAGGACTTGGCAACCATATTGCTCGTTTTTATGACAGCCGTGATTGTCCTATTTGAAATGATTTTTAAAAAATTCTGACAATTTTCAGTTTGCAGTGCATGATTGTTGCTAAAGTTTTAGATGCTCTCTGTTGTTTGTAAATAACATTTGGTTTATTATGAAAACTGCATGACTGTGCATGTGTTTGTAGGGACGTGTGACAATTAGAACTGCAATTGTAAGCAAAGCAGAGTAATTGTATCCAGATTTTGTGTAATTCATTTTAAATGGGCAGTTTGTACTAAACAGTGTTTAAATGGAAGTTCATCTAGTCTGTTTCAACTCAACTTTGACATATGTTCACTGAAATTTTGATAAATGTTGATAAATGCACAAATATAATGTAAGCCTCTTGTCTCATTTTGCCTAAGATTGTGGCAACCCTAAGTATTAATTGATGATATAAATATCTTGCTGATACTTTATTATATGTACCTTTTTTGGCAAATCTGTTGACTTCATGAAAAAGATTTGGAGTTTTTGGAGTAAAAAATAATAGCAACAGAAAATAAATAGCTTAAAAAATACTAAGGATTGTATGCAAAGAACATATAACAAATGAAGAAGTTAGAGAAAGAACACTGCAACCAAGCATCATTGAGGTAACCAGAGAGAAGAATGAAATGGACCGGGCACATATTCAGGATGGAAGAAATAAGAAACTCAAAACGAATTTTCAACTACAAACCAGAGGGGAGAAGATCTAAAGGAAGACCGAAAAGATGATGGGTGTATGAATTTGAAGAGGACCTGAACATGGCAGAACTGAATCTCAACGGGAAAACTGACGGAAGACACTGAATGACCTTGGAAGAAATAGCAAAGGACAGAGAACTTTGTAGTGATGCCATGGAGAAGTCGATAGCTGGACACAGCTGGAGAACGAAGACCTGACCTGTTCACCTGGAAAATTATTTGTTTCAACCTGTTGCCTGAAATAAATTCATTAAGTTTGTCTGTATCATCTCCGTTGCTGTTGGTGGCTGCCTAAATTTTAGAAATATTTGGAGTGTGACAGCTTAATAATGTAATCAAATGGTGAGTGCATTAGTGATGATTGTGCTTAATTGTTAGAGATAGTGAGTAAATAAGTCTGTGCTTTAGTCAGTGCATATTTGCTGGCATGCCTCTGCACATAGAAACATGTAGCTTGACGCAAAAGTGTATTCAATTGAATAATATTCATTGTTAATAGCTTGTACAGAACAAGGCTCTTTGCATATAGACATACCCAGAGTTCTCTATGTGTCCTGTATTATCCTTGCAACATGTATACTCCTTGACTTTCCTCAAATTGAACATTTTATAACGTGTTTTGTCTGCTAGATTTAAATGTAAATAACAAATAAATGCAGTTTGGGTTGTTCTTGCCTCATTTTTTATTTTACGCTTCACATAAAAGTGCACAGGCCTAATTGATTAAATGCTTCCCAATTTCTTTAGTAGTGATTGGCAACAACTTGTAGTAGCTGTCATTTAGTTTCCGGTTGCATTTTCCCGGAAATTTCCGGAATAATTCCGGGCATTCTAATTTTACGGAAAAGTTACAACCATATATAAAAAGTAGGCATATATTAATACAGAGTAATCACCAAATGCACAAAACATAAACTAATACCCAAGAATAAGACCAGAAATAAGAACATAAGCTTACAGTAGTTCATACAATATAACATTCACACACAATATTAAAATATTCCATTAAATGTAAAATTCTCTTAACAAATAATGTCAACAAAAAAGAATCTTCAAAATAGGAACGATCATGCCAGCTTCTTTCAAAATCAGACCTAAATGCAAAATCATCTCAGCAGTGAACAATTTTACACAATCTCAGAGAAATAAAAAACTATGAAAGATCAGACTTTAACACATAGACAGTTTAAAAGCAAAATGAAAGAGAATTCATCATGTGCCTGTTTTAGCAATGCAATATATTAAATATCATGGAATATATCGGTTGATAAGCAAAAATATTTCCTGTAAGAACCCTTATGAGTATAACAGATGTTGCAAGTCATTTTGTTTGCATTAACACCAGCAAAAATTCATTGCTTCAAAAGTCAGTTGTGGAACTTGGGGAAAATGCTCCAATGTTGAACACCTAAAACATAAAACAATGGATTACGGACAACAGGAAACTTTCGCACAATAAAATAGCTGCTAAATCTTAAATACTAACTTTCATATTAAACAAAATAACAAAATATTTATTCCAAAGAAATTCATCCCCAAAAATCAATGCAGTCAGTCAGCCAAACATTTTATATGATATTCATTTTTACACTAATAACACTATGCTGCAAATTTTAATTTTTGTGCACTATTTTGAAATTTTTATATTATTTTGTAGCATTTTTATGTGCTAATTCCAAATATAACAAACATTTTCTGTAAACATAAGGCATTTTGGCAAAATCATATTGAACATTCAACTGTTAATCAAATTAGCTAAAACTCAAGTGTGCATACAGACCACACAATTTGTGCTTGTAACAAAGAAAAAGTAATAATTAATTCCAATTTTGTCTATTACCGGTAATTACTATGCTTAACAAATAAACCGAAATTGATGAATTGTTGATGACAACTCATTTAGGTAAAAAAAGCACGTTCTTCTGTTTATGCTTACATCACACTATCGTTTTAGATCCCAACAATAGTCTGCCATAATCCTGATAATCCAATTTTCAAGAGACGTCACTGGTTTTTCAAACTGATCGTCGGAAAGAAACTTCCGAGTTTGTGGGCCAACAAATACTTCTTTCATAGCTGGAAATTTGTTGCAAATGCATTTGAAGCACAATCCTTTGTTTAGGGCCTTTGCAAACTGCTTAAACCAGTGTTTTATCCAGGCCTGTTAGGAGGGAGAAATCTCCCCACCCCCAAACCTCAAAATTCCCCCCAAACATTTCAGCACTGATGCAAACTTTTGCATTGAACTATGTTTCTTCCCCTCCAGTCAAGTCAATTCCCTCCAAAGGGTTTGGAGTCTGAATAAAACACTGGCTTAAACAGACCCATTTTCATGTGCAGTGGTGGTAGTAAGACTAGTGATGGGTCAATTGAATTTGTACCAACAATGTTTTTAGATACAGGTTTCAAAGTGAGTCAAGGTGGCCAGTTTTGCTTTTGCCAGTGTAGACTTCTGGCTCAGCTGTCCCACACACACACACACACACACACGCACGCACACATACACAAAGCATGGCATTTTGATTACGGTAGCCTTTCTGCTGACCAAGCAGCATACAGTTAACTTTATGGTATCCGCATACCAGTACTGTTCAGTTATATTCTGTGTATCAGATCATAGTCAAACACGTTGAAGAATTTCATAGGTTTCCATCAGCCGTATTGAGTATGCTACTGTAGCGGATCCATATTCATTTCCATTTTGAAGTAAAACAGCTTTCAAACTAGTTTTTAACGAATCGATAAACAATCTCCAATCACGGGCATTGTAGTCAATTCCAGAGCCTCATAAACGGCAAACAAGTTCAAGAACGTTACAGAAAGAAATCACGTCATCATCTGCTGCAAAATAAGATAATTCTTCTTCCCGATGTCGCTGTCATCGGTATGTTGTGCTTGCAGCACGTAAACTCTTTGCATTTACAGTTGTAATCTCGAACCAAGAATCTGCAGTCTTTTGTCAGCTTCACTTCTCTCACCAAGTCATTGACTTCACTCTGATTAAAAAGCAATGGCTCATTCAAATTCTTTTCTGGATGGTATTTGTCTTCATCTTCAAAAGAACTATTTATATGTTCTTCATCTGAAGAATTCGCTTCAAAAAATATAGGAGGAACCAGAACAGTTAGATCAGGTCCATGAGGCACAAGTTGTTTTGCAGAGGGAAGATCTGAATATGAAATGTTCTGTTTGTTTCTGCTATTATGCTTTCAAATTGCATGAAAAATGCAGCATTCATCGCTGTGGTCTTTAGGCTCACACCACACCATAGGAATGACAAATTTATGGCAGAGCTGCTTTTTCCCCTTTGCACCAAAGCCTTAACAATTCAACACAAGAATTTATGCAGAGTCCATGATTTGTCCTGATCTACAAGCTTATTCCAAAATACACCTGTTTAACGAAGCGGGTAATGTTCTGTTGTTGCTTTTGAACAACGCAACTGCCATACATTTAGCAGAAGATCTTAACACTATTTTTCAACCTCTTGAAGCCAATCAAATTAAAAATTCTACTTGTATCTAGCTACAATTACCGCAAGACCACCACTGGACAAATGAATGGATATAATCTAAACTGCTAAAGTTCAGCTGACTTAGCATGCCTACTTCAACAATTTATGTGCCCGAAATTATAAGTCTAGACCTACAAATAATACACAGCTGTAAAAAGGTCATTTTTGGTCATAACTTGTTATTTTGTGGGGAAAAAACTGTACATGATATGCAAAAAAATTGTGATTTTCAGAATCAGCATACGTGAAAACATAGTGAACATTTACAGTTCTTCAAATATCGAAAAGTGCAGCATAGTGTAATTAATCACAGCTACAGACACCAGAAAAACAAACAATTACCTTTGCAAGATAGCCTAACAAAATTCCAATAATGATGAGAGGCAAAGTAGCAAAAAAGAATCTGCTTGACTTCAGCGAAGTCTTCATCAACCAGGTCATGAGGTTGAGCTTCTTCTCAGTGAAAGGTGGATATCTGAGCCTGTTAACCACAGCAACAATGCACAACACACAGAGATTCTCTACCAACAACTGTCGTGATGCAATTCAAAGGTACCAGCCACTGAGCACAGCAAGAAATCAAACTACTGAACAACTAAGCGTGAAACATAAAACATTGTTAACTAACAGAAAGAACAAATACATGTACGAAGGCATTAGGTCTCTATGTCTTTAGACTGCATCAATGCAGTAAAACTCCTATAAACAGGACTACACAGGATACAAATGGCCCATGTTAAACAAAAGTCTGGGCTAACTAATCACATCAAGTAAGGTAAGGTCAGGTCTTCATCCTCCAGCTGTGTCTAGCTATCGACTTCTCCATGACATCTCTCCAAAGTTCTCTGTCCTTTGGTGCTTTTTCTTCCAAGGTCATTCAGTGTGTTCCGTCAGTTTTTCCGTTGAGATTCAGTCCTGCCATGATCAGACCCTCTTTCAATCCGTCCATCCATCGTATTTTTGGTCTTCCTTTAGATCTTTTCCCCTGTGGTTTGTAGTTGAAAATTCGTTTTGGGCTTCTTATTTCTTCTATTCTGAGCATGTGTCCGATCAATTACATTCGTCTCTTTCTGATTACATCAATGATGCTCGGTTGCATCATCCATATTTCCTGGCTTTATATATATTCCCAAACCATTCGTGTTTTCAGTCCGTCTAATGATGTGACCTAATATAATGCTGAAGAGTATTGGTGATAGGACACATCCTTGTCTAAATCTTGTTTTGATTTTGAACAAAATAAATAATAAATAACTCACTATTCACATAGCCTACTGAATTTTAGCCAGACCAAATACAATGGTCCATCAACTGAAGAACCATATCATCCAAGTCTGTTTTGACGAGGCCTTATGACATGCAAATGCACACACACACACACACGCACACACAGTCACACACTTATGCACTGAGATTGATATGTAAGCATCTCTATTAACATTATACATTATCCTGCAGCATCTGTGCACAGGTTGACAGATACAATGGAAACATGACGACTTGGTAAAGCTTTGGAAAGCAATAACTAAGCAAAGCCTTACAGAGACCGCTTCACCTAAGATGCTCTCTATTACAATAACTTAATTTTATACACAAACAAAAGAACAATAGAGAAAACAAGAAAGGTTCAAAAGTAAAATTTGAAAGATAGAAAATGTTTCTCTGAAGAAAGGACAATTGATTAATGATGATCTAAACATACATGGCGCTCAGAGTTGAATTTTATAAGTAAAAATGCTATTTCTTTTGCACGTCTTACTCGTTTAATTTTTCGCCTGCCAGGGACCGAAAAAGGCAGCTTCTGCTGTGAGAAAAAGTATCAAAAGAGAACTTTCCGTGATACGACCCAATTCCACTGTATCCGACCCCTCCAAATGGCAACGATGACACTATAAATAAAACACAAACCCCGAATGCAACAAATTCACATACATTCAATGTCTTCATTCACTAATTCAAAATATCACTTTATTTATGTTGCAGATGAACAATAAAATGACTATGGAATCATCCATAATTTTTTTACCAACAACCATCAAATCAAATAAACTATTGAGTTTCAGCTGGACCAAATACAATGATCTGTTAACAATGATCCATGTTCCGGTTTCATAGGCTACAATTCAATATGGCACTGCTTTGGTTATAAGTGTTGGCTTAGAGGTCGGGACCATTGCTTTATGGTGAGATTATGCAGCTCACAATTCTGATATCAATATCCCATTTAGGAATGTTTTGCAACTCAGAAATAACAGTATAACTGGACATTAGTTTGAAATACCAATGTCTAAAATCATTTAACTTTTTTACTTATTATTATCTTTTGGTTTGCTGACTTTTTCTCAAGTGAACACCAGGAGAGAAAACATTTTTAGAAAACAAACATTCTAATTCTTTGGGGGTAATGTCTGAATGCTTGTAGTCCTCAGGGTTGCTTGTAAGTTATAATTGTTGACCTTAAACTTTAAAAGGTTCTAACCAATCATCTGTAATCACTGTCATTTATCTTTTTCATGCAAGTTCAAAGCACCTGAATTTATGTGTGACCAGGCACATCGGAACAAATTTTCAGCAAGGGGTGCAGATTTTTATGGAAAAAAATTTTGCATCTTAAAAAACCTGATGAGCAAAAAAGGTAATCAAGGTAATTGCGCTTCCTGACAAGGAAAAAAAGATCTTCACACACGGAATTTGCTCTCTTATACCCCCACAAGCAAAAAAGGTAATCACGCATGGAATTTCCTCTCTTATATCCCTGAGAAGCTAAAAATAGGTCTTCACGCGCGGAATTTACTCTCATTTTTTTCCAGGGGTGCAGATTCTGCACCCCTGAATTTTTCAGGGGGTGCAGTTGCATCCCCTGCACCCCCACTTCGTACAGGTCTGTGTGTGACAGTATTATGAAACCAAGTACGACAATCAAAACAGTACCTGTGACGTGCATCAAGGTGTCGTTGACAGTAACCCCACCACTGCTTGTGGACAACAGGATTTTGTCAACAACTTTCTTATTCTTTGAAAACACGTACAGCGACAAAGGTTTCTCCCTGGGAAACAAAACAGAAACAAGACATTAAATTCTCAACTCACAAACTTGCCTGCACAAAATAATCCACTACTACAACTGAGAACATTGCTCCAACGCATGCAATGTTGCAAAACCCAGTGGCTACTGTTCCTTTTAGTAAGAAATATGAGTTTCCAAAAATCAATTCATACATAAAAGAAATTAAAAGCTCGTTCACTGTTCTATCAATCACACGTTTTCTAATAAAACATCAAGACCATTATCACAAGGCTTTTACTGCATTAAAAAAGAATGTCCACATTCACATTTAGAGTTTTTCCTGTTCTAAAAACATCTTGAAGATTTTGCAACAATAGCGTATGCTGGTTAAGATAAGACAAAATACATAGTGAAATATAAAACCCAAGCACAGATAAATTGAGCATTTCCCGCTATTCTCACCATTAACACAATGCTGGTAATAGCAATCAGCAAACACCTACTTTCCGTTGATAAAAGAAATAGCTTCATCGACGTCTTTCACCGTTATCACAGGCAGAATTGGTCCAAAAATCTGAAAAATTCAACTGAAATTTATGCCAAATACTCAATCATTTCACTTAATCAACCACAACAAAAACATAAACTTATTTCATGCAATACAAATTTCATTTCTTTACTTCTGTCAAGTTACAGGACTACCTCTTCCTGCATAATCTTGTCGGTAGGATTGACGTCCACAACAATTGTTGGTTCAATGTAATTTGTGGCCTCGTCCATTTTTCCACCAAACTTCACTTGTCCAGATGACATCAGAGCTTTCAGTCGACTGAAAAATTATATCAGGAATGACTGTTTTTAAAAGCCATGTTAAATATAAAGATGCACAATATCATATCAATTTTGTAAATAAAGATTAATAGAGATAAAATGCAGTCTTAAGTGATAGCAGCTTTAGCAATGTTTGCCATGGTTTTCAAATGACAAGCAAATATTTGCAAAGAAAATAATGCAGGCTAAAATTATATTTACGTCCAAAGAAAGAACAGCAATCAGATAAATGACAAACCAATGAAAACCACAGTAAAAAATGAACTAAAAGAAAATATAAGACAAAAGACAGTTGTCAATTTGAGCAAAAGGCTTCCAACCATTTGAAATTTTTAAAACTTCACACTTCTATAAAGTTAATCGACAAATTATTTTTTGAGAAATCGCATTTTCATTCATCGTGTTATTCAGACAAATGGCAAAAGTATTCAGCTTAGAGTAGACCACTGCACAGGCCGGGTAGCCCACCCGGCCCGCAGGCCGGGCTCAAGAGATTGTCAAATAAAACAGGCTGGGCTGGGCCTAATGAGTGATGGGTCAGGCCATTGTATTGTCTTCTGTTTATCCCATTAAGAAACCCCTCGATCAATGGAACTTGCCAATTGTTGCCAGTTTAACTTTACGGATGGTTCATTGTTGTCCTTTATTCCCTAGTCCCTACCCCTCCACTCGTAGGTAGGCCTAAGCAAGCAAGCCGATTGTTAGTCAACTTACTAGGCTATATGCAGTATTTAATGTGTCTTTAATAGTTCCGTCTGGTCTGTCTTGTAAGGCGCCAAACTTGGATATTTACTCTGCTGTGCTAAACCAAAATGTCTTGGTACGGGTCCATTGAGGATATTAAGTGCAAAATTAATGAAGGTGTATATAGTACGCTTACTAAAGAAAGTACGAATGATCTGTGGAAGTATTTTGTTGGAATTAGTTCTGCAGCATCAGACGGTGATATTAAACTTCCATATGTTTCTTACGTTAAGTGCAGCAGCGTGCTTGCATTGGACACTGATACCATGGAGAACATACTTTTTTGCATTCTAATCTTTAAACTGTACCAATCGGCTTTATTTTTGTTGGAGTATGATTTTTTACAGTAGATACTAGATTGTAGTAAGAAGACTGTTATTAAAACATCAACTGATTTCCCAAAAGTTATGGCTGCAAATTGTAATCGCAAATGAGCAGGTTGGGCCATGCTGGGCCTGAAATTTTGCGGGCCGAAACGGGCCGGGCCCTAAAGAAAAAACAATGAAAACGGGCTGGGCCAAAAATAACCACAAACTGTCCCGGGCCAAGCTGCCATAAGTCGGCCTGTGCAGGGGTCTAGTTCAAAGACTGAGAAATGGCTTTGATTACTCAAAATGGCGTCTGTTGATAATGCGGCCGTAGCTATCAGAATTAATCGGGTCGTCTCCATAAAACTTCTGAATTGTCTTTCCACAAACCTCCAATAGGGCATCCTAAAATCAAGACTCAAAACCATTACTTAAACTCAGACACATTAAACAGGGGGCTAAACAAAGAAAAGAATATACGGTATATTAATATATGACCAGAGTTTAGTCAATTACAAATTTAGATAGGTCAGATGAATTAGAACATTTTTCAACTGATATTGTCTTGACACTAAAGCATTTCAGTCTGAGTACTCATACTGCATGTTGCATTTTAATTAGTACTGTTCAACAATTAATTTATTTAATCACGACTAATCATGAGATTAAAATTATTAATTGCAATTAATCTCATTACGAACAGAAGAGAACCACTGAGAAGGAATTTTAACCGAAATCTGATAAAACGATTGGTCAAAACACTGATCTGGCCAGTGACACTCTATGGATCAGAAACTTGGACACTCAGAAAGGAAGACATAAAGAGACTAGGGGCATTTGAAATGTGGATCTGGCGAAGAATGAAAAAAATCAGCTGGACGTTAAAAATAACAAACGAAGAAGTATTGATGAGGATAGAAGCGAAGAAAAGCCTAATAAACAAGTACAAGACAAAAGAAGTGGATAGGTCATGTTCTGAGAGAAGAATCAAACCTACTAAGAGAAGTACTATCTAGAAGGAAAGATGAATGGGAAAGCGACCAAGGACATCGATGCTGGAGTGGATGTTCGATACTAGGGAAAAAGACAAGTATTCCGCCCTGAAGATAATAGCTCAAGATAGAGAGGAGTGGTGACGCTGGAGTATGGAAGCTGTCTTTGGACAGAGCACCTGAAGAAGAATATACAATATATAATATGCAAATGCTCAAGATTCAAAAATCTCTGATTACTACTGCTATCACACCTGGGAGTGACCAGTGATAACTCGAGAGGAACTCTACATCAAGCCAATGCTTGACAAAACTAAACCATCAAATCTATCAAAATCCACCATATGCATATATTCTACTAAATATGTCAAACGATTAATACAATTCTTATTTTGCTTCTTAAGTGCCAAGATTAGAAATAACACTGTCAAAAAATCCATCAATTTCACCAAAAATCTTATTCAAAAAACATTGCCTGAAATTGGTTGGTTATTGTATAATATTATTGTTTAAGCAGAGGGTTGGTCCAAGAAAGAAAAACTTTTTTAGTGCAAGGGTTGTGGACAAATGGAACAGTTTGGACGAGGTGGGAGTGACAGTTGAAACAGTAAACGGATTCAAAGGCTATCTAGATAAACTAGGTTATTGAATGCAGATGGTTACATCAGTGGTTTTCACACAGGCTTACTTAGCCTCCTAAACCACTTAAAATCACATTATTATTAATTAGCCATAAGTCATTTATGGTGTCATTTTAAGTAAAATAGTAAACCATCACTGGAAATATTGATTCTATCTTGGCCTAAAGTATCTGATATTTACAGATTTGTAGCATCTTGTGACTGACCTTAACGTCGGGTGTGCACAAAACGTAGTCTGGAGCAATGCACGTTTGTCCTGCGTTGGAAAACTTGCCCCACACCAGTCGATTGGCAACGACTGTCAGATCACACGTGTTGTCAACAAACACAGGGCTGAAATTTTGAGATTTAGTAGCAAATGCAACAACTGCAACTGATTTGAAAATACTGCATCAATAGTAAATAAAACCTCACAGCTGACAATCGCTGTTTAAGGCTGCTTGTGTTAATTCGCAAATTCAACCTGTTAAGGCAAGTATTAAAATCTAGACCAGGTTGAAAAAAAATCTGCAATCAGAATGCAAGGGAAAGGTACAGTAGATAGCAAGAATGGCTAAGCCATTAAGATAAGACATAATAAGTAAATTTCTATGCTGCCTGCAGTTTTATCATTGTCAAGATTGTAAATATAGCAAATCACCACTAAAATAGACTTAAGGAGACTTGAAATAAAGCATTGCTGTTAATCAAATGCTTGTGCTAATAGGGTTTTACAGCAAATTCATTTGGCATAAGCACCAACAAGCCAAGCACCGGTTTATAACAAATCTTAACAAGTCCAACAAACTAACTACATAAAGATGAATAACAGCCTTCAAAACAAAATTACCGGTACAGTTACTACAAAAGCAACAGCAGTATAAGTTCTAAAAACAGCGTTGTATAAAATACTTTTTAAAAGTATTTCAAATACAAAAAACAAAATACACTTTTAAAATGTATTTCAAATACTTTTTCTCAAATACTTCTGGGGAGAGAGCAAAATACAAAATACATTTTCAGAAATGTATTTCAAATACAAAATATTTTCATGGTCTCTTGACAATCGACAGCAGTATAAAGGGCTTAATAATCTCTAATTTCAAGTGCTTTAATAAGTGTAATAAGGTAAGTGTAATAACATTGCAACAAAAACAGTGCCTGTTTTGTGTCTACACCCATCTGTCAACACTACAGTAAAGGTAACAGCAGAAATTGCAGAATGAAAATTTCTATTTCTACTACGACAGCTAGCACAGTCAGACTAAATACCTTGAATAAATTGGCAATGACGATTAATTGGACCTGCTCAGTTAAAGTGAGTTGTCAGCATCAGCATAAAATTCACTGGTATACACTTTAGACATGTAGTCACAACTTTGTCCCCATCTTGGCGTTTTTTTAAAGCAAAGTGTGTGCCATCTAGAATAACTGGCATTGCTGAAACTTTGCTGACTTCTCCACGTGATGCCATTTTGTGAATTCCATTAAATCAGTATTCCATTAATTCAGTGAAAGCACAGAATATATAATAATGAAAGATTTATTTTTAAAATAAGGAAGTAAGTCCAGTTAAATTTAACTAATGGTGTGACTAGTTGGCAGTTAATGTATTACTTACTTAAGTTTAATAAAGTACAGAAAAGTATTTTGACTGTGAATTGTATTTTAAATATACAAAATACTTTTTCAGTGACTGTAAAATACAAAATACATCAAATGTATTTCAAATACGTATTTCAAATACTTGTATTTCAGTAACTATACAACACTGTCTAAAAATAAGTTACAAAATAGGTACAAATCAATATGGCATCAACTAAAATTTATCAGAATTATTCAACTATATAGTAACTACCGGTACTAGTAACAAACGAAACTATTTCAGAAAATGGACTGATCTTAAAAGCTTCATTTACATGTTTCAAAAATATGTTGGATATCTTTTTCAATTTTGATAAATTCTTCTTTACAGATCCTTTCGCTTCATAATTATACTTTTTTAAAAAATCCCTGTTGTGAAACTTGGTTGTCTATTAAAAAACAAAAAATAACACAATAATCTGCACATCTTTATTGGACATGGCTGATAGGCCTTCTGTAACTGCATACAGGGACCCCCTCCCTCCCGTTATAACATGGTACCAAAATCAAAAGTGCTTAGACAGTGCTGACATGTCAATGAAGGTCAGAAGGTGACGATGTTAAAAATCTACTCAGATGATAGAAAGAACTCGCTGCTGTGAAGAAATGCGGCGCCGAGTCCTTACGAAGAAGTCCTTCATAAGAAAACTGCTGCCACATTCACACGTCAATGAGGAACGTAAGCCGTGGCCCCATTGAATTGCACGCGCTGGCCATTTTAATAGCGGACATTGGCGAATTTGGCAAGCCACTCAGTGGCAGCAACCGACTTAAAACTTTCAAGAACGACATGGAAAAGTGGAGGACGGCAAGAGACTCGTCGGAAAACCGACGAGTGGAACGCAGTCCTCACGATTGGCGCAAAATCCAAGCGCATAACGTCGGTAAATGGCGAGAACGGCGACAAAACCGTGGCACGTACACAAGTGCTGGCAGCCGTGAAGGCGCCAAACTTGAATTACCCGGAATATGAGGCGCTACATAAATTTTATTATCCATCATTGATTGCCAGACTGTACCTCACCATATATGGACAGCTGGCCAATCCCATGACGCTTGCAGAAACGCCAAAGCCAGCCGGCACTGGCTTTGCAATTTGATGAATCACTGTTTATCTATCAACATTTTTAAAAAATTCAGCTTTTAAGTTGAGATCCAAGGATGTGTCCGCACTATAACTGAATCCGCGCTCAAACTGGGCACGCTCTAACGGGGTCCCCTGTAATAATAATAATAATAATAATAATAATAATAATACAATGATAATAAAAATAATACAATGATGATAATAATAATAATAATACAATGATAATAATAAGGAGAAGAAGAAAGCACTTTTTTACCCTGAGGCATCAATCGATGGTACTCCAAATCCGAATGTAAAAGAACAGATCAGTCCAGATATTGGTCAGTGGGAGAGGAGATATAAAGGCATACTGAAATACCAGTACACGTACAAAGACAAATATGAACAAACCTTTTCCCGCCGAGTTCAAGAGTAACTGGAGTCAAATTTTTTGCAGCCGCCTCGTAAATGACCTTGGCCACTCCAGAGCTACCGGTGTAGAAGATGTAATCGAATCTTTCCTTCAGTAGTTCAGTCGTTTCTGGAACACCACCATTTATCACTTTGACGCAATCCTGTTTAAGTGGAAAATACACGGCTCAGTTATGTAACAGTTGGAAAGAATAAACAATGTCTAGTCCTATTAATAAACAGCAACATTTTTGCATATAAGAGAAAAAGTATAAAACTATTTCAGACATTGTTAGATTCAAAATTTGCACTGTTATTGGATGACACCAAGATTCATAATGAAATAATTCTGCAATTTCTGGCAAGAGCAACAAAATCATTAAATGAAAATCTTATGAAACACGAGTGATTCAGACCTTGTCCAAATATTTTGGAAGAGTTTCTTCAAGAAACTGCGCTGTTTTTGGGGCCACTTCTGATGGTTTCAAGATTACGCAATTTCCTGAGAATTAAAACACAGCCAAGAACGACAATGCAATATCACAATAACATTCACACACCCAGAACTTTACTGTTATTAAGGAATTTAAGGGACCAACACAGATTATCATAAAGATATGAAATCAGGTCAGCTGGAACATCTATTGAATAAAATTGTCTATTATAGCCTATAATGCCATTCCTGAACCTAAAACTTTCCAATTTCTTTAAGGGTGACAATTTCTGGGCATGGGTGCAAAACACAGACAACTGATCACACTTGTTTTGATTCAAGTCAGTGCATAGCCAAAGAAATGAACATGAAATCCATTGTCTCCAATTTTCCACACCATAACAATGCATCGAAAATTCACATTTTTCTGCACTGTCTTAACGACCACCGGAAAATAAGATTTCAAGAAGGTTTAAGTAAACAATTATTAGACAAAATAAAACAGAAAAAATACTATGACAAAATAAAATTAAACAATATATTTAATTGGACTACCACAACAACCAAAAAAAATCAAAAGCCCACTTTAATTTTGGCCCCAGACACAATAATGTCCCCTGCTCCAATTGCCAAGAAATATAGGCTTTACTTTTTACTCACTCGTAACCTTCACTTTACACATTAAAAACCAGGGTGCTAGGACAAAATGTCCGCAAACAAATTGTCAGCGGACAAAATGTAACTCTAACTCTAACCCTAAACCGTGAAATTTTGTCCGTGACATATTGTCCACTGACATTTTGTCCGCGCGTGGACATTTTATCCGGCCACGAAAACCAGTCTACCTGCAAAAACTGATAATGCTACCAAATCTACGAACTTTGTCTTATATCACTCTCTTATGTCCTCTGAATCAACAGAGGCGTCATTTCACCGTTTTTCAGGGGGGGGGGCAAAACACTTTCAGCCTGACAAGTTACAAGTTTGCGAAAAAGTTGACGACATTGGCGAAAAATGTTTTTTCCCCTAAAAATCAGGAAGGGCAAATGCCCCCCTGGCCCCCCAAATGACGTCCCTGTGAATCAATCATTTCTCAAAATCTGCAATGGTCCTTTTTCATTTGGAACTCAATTCCAACAAACCTCCGTTGTCTACACCACGGTCGAACACAAGTTTTCAGTCACAATTTCTTTCACTTCCTACAGCATCTCCTCAAGTTTATCTATCCAAACTTAAAACATTTCTTTTCAAAAACTCCTTTTATCCATTGCCGTAATGTCCCAACCACGATGACCCTTTGGATAACATGTCCCTGCCTGATTGAACCCCACCTTTTTGCTATGGCTATTTCAAAGTTAGATTAAGCAGCCACTGCAGTACTACTTTGTAAAGCACTACATAAATTGAAAAGATCATATGTACATGTATAATATTGTATATACCGTATATACTCGTGTTAAAGTCGAATAATTTAAACCAATTCACAGGCTTTATATCCTGACCTCGACTTATATGTGAGGCACTAACTCCTGGATAAAGTTTCCATACACAGGATGTCAAAAAATTAATTTAGCTAAAACTTTGTGTAATTAATTACTTTCAACATACGCTACGGCATCTAAATAAAAGTTGGCATCAGCGATTTTAAGATTTGTAATTTATAGGCGCCACATAAATATTATTTGTAATTATTGGCACTACATAAATATTAAAATAATTTTTTAAGATTAACTAAATCGTTCAAATTGTCAAGAATGAGCAAATAGAAGGTTTAAAGTTTTCTTAATCGTCAGGTATCATCAATCTGTGAATGTCAAAATCGTTCAGTTTCTCGATAGTTCTAAGCTAAAACACAGTTTTCAATCAACACAATCAACATGTGCCCATCTCATGTCCTCCATTGTTCCGACTGTCACGATCACCTCAAGAGGGTGCACGGCGGTGACGTCACTTCAATTTATACCCGGGTCAATGATTTTAGACACCTTAAAATCCAACAAATTTAGAGGTCACCTTATACTCAGATCGACTTTATCATGAGTATACACGGTATGTAAATATCTGACACTAATGACTATTTCAGCTGAAAGTTTCAAACCAGCTGCCAGGGCTCCTGCCATTGGACTAAGTGTCAGTTGCAATGGATAGTTCCAAGTTCCGATTATCAAGGCAACTCCGAAAGGCTCACGAATGATGTATGCATCGTCTAACATCAGTGCAAAAGGCTTTTTCACCTATTTACAGTTTAGGAAAAACCCTTACAAAAGCATCATGAATAATAATCGTACAGCAAAACAAACCTGGTACCGAAGTATTTTAAGCTGATAGGCTAGGCTACAAGCATCAGCACATCTGTGCAGATAACCACCTTAACATAGGCAACATTGTGTAGAGAGCAATGCCTTGCAAGAAACAAAGTATTCAGTATATTCTGAGTAAACACATAAATTAAACACATAAAGAGTAAACACATAAATTCTAAAGTGCCAAATCCTCTAATGGCTGTTGTTATGAAGCATACACAACAGCATCAGCTATTATCAATGCTCACTTGAGTGTGTACAGTACCGGTATTCATTAGTGTCCACAGAGATGTGCCTCCCCTATCCATACCAAAAATTCCTTGCCCTACCCGTACCCATTGGTATGGGTACAAGGACATTTGCGGGTACAAGGACCTGTACCCGTACCCGAATACCCATATCCGTTCCTAGAGACTGTAGAGAGGCAACAACATTAATGTATTAATGAAAGCAGAGCACATTTTTAAACATGTCACATGTTGACAAGAATTTTTTTAAAGAGGCACATGTTTAGATTAGGACAGATATAGGTCTTAGGAATCAGGGTAATCCACTTGGCAAATAGTAGACCCGGGTTCTTTCTGGGGTACTGGACTACTGGTGGGTATTGTGTAATACAGCTAGTCATCTAGCCTAAGCCTATATAAATGTTGGACATGGGCTAGAAGACTCGATGGGCCTGATTACAATATTTAGTAGATATAGTTTAGCCATGAGAAGGCATTGGAGCTGAAGTTAAACAAAATTATTTAGCAAAGGAACATTATCACTGCAGGATGCCATTACAATGATTTTACGTTTGATTATGTTTGCTACTTTATTGATGATGTCAGATGATGTCATTGTATTTCCTTTATGCTTTCAGTAAGTAAAATGCAAGCAGTGGCTTATATAACTGTCTGACAAACTGAATGCGATATATAAGTTTCACTAATACACTTTACTCAATATAATATTTTTTCTATTACTGCATTGCTAATTTGCTATAGTAGTGTGAAATGAAAATATCATGTTTTATGGGTAAAAACGGGTGCACCCGTACCCGTAGCACTATACCCATACCCGACCCATACCCATAAAATGTGTACCCTACCCTACCTGTAACCGTGGGTACAGGTATACTCGCACATCTCTAGTGTCCACACAGATGATAACATGAGCCTTTAAGTTTCATAAATAGCTGCTAGGTGACAGCTGTTGAAAATTTTGAATCTACAGACATATTTAGGCCTTTTAAATTGCAAATGCATAACTGAAGAAACCATTCTGAATAAAACCACATGATTCAAAATCTTCACATTTATAGCTTTTTGGTAGATGTAGTCTGGGCAGAACACATACTAACAAACCGACATTTAACAATGAAAACAAGGATTAGGGTTCTAGAATGCTATGTTTGGCCAGTCATGTTATATGGGGCAGAAACGTGGACTATCTCTAAAGTCATGAAGAAAAATCTTCAAGCTGCAGAGATGTGGTTCTTAAGAAAAATGTTGAAAATATCTTGGACTGAAAAGAAAACAAATGAATTAGTACTCGAAATGGCAGGTACACAAAGAAAATTGCTATCTACAATACGTAAAAGACAACTTCAATTTTTTGGACATATAATGAGGAAGAAAGGCATAGAAAACCTGGTAACTACTGGAAAAGTCGAAGGCAAAAGATCAAGAGGAAGACAAAGAATGATGTATATCAGCAGCTTACTGACTGATGTACAGGGGGTGACTACAGAATTGGAATTAATACAAGCAACACACAACAGAGAGAAATGGAAGTCCATAGTCGTCAACGTAGAAATACATGACACCTGAAGAAGAGAGAGTCTGGGCAGACACAATGACTTGCTATTTGCCACTAGTTTGCGTGTGCATGAGACAGTGGCATAGCCAAGGAGGGGCTTTGGGAAACAGCCCTTGCTTGTCTGACCAAATTTTTTTTATTGCGGATCAATATAGTGGTACGTGTTTATATACCTATATAATTCCCAATTCGCTTAATCAAGTAAAATATTAGTTGGCGATCTTTTTTTGCTTGTCAGAATTTTCCGTGTTGTTGAGAATCATAATCATAACCTTTTTTAGCCTGTTGTCAGAATTTTCTGAAGTTGGGAATCATACCCCTCCCCTTTGGGAAATCCTGGCTATGCCACTGGCATGAGATACAGATATATATATAGTAAAACAATGTCTGCTTAGCATAAAGTGAATCTCTATAGGCACTAAGGCAGTGTCTAAAATGTAAAATCATTCATCAACAGGATAAATGATTAAAAAAAGGTATACTAAAAATTCAAAATATGAAAATATCAAATACTTTCTGAAATGTAAATATCCCTTAACCCCTTTAGGAGGCGCGATGTACGGTCATGTACCCCATACGTCAGCCACCATCTTTCCATATTTGGGCTCGATGCATGGGATATGTCAAGTCACTTTCGTAGCGGTTCAACGGTCGGGCATGTCGTATCAGAGACATCTTATACTATAAATCGCTTTAGTATCTATCCATTCGCTAGATGGCACCTATTTTTTTAGCTATCTTCGCTAGAGCTATATAAAAGAGAATATATATTCTTTGGAACAAGGGATCAGAAACTGGGCTATAGTGCATTGCAAATGGAGTCGATAAAACCACTTGGTCTGGTTAGAGTTGATAGATCTTTGCCAAATGTTGACCGATTTTCAAACTTATTGATTTATTTTGTTCCACTGATATCCCCCTAAAACTTAGCCATTCACCCGATTGTGGTTACCACTGAAAAATTTTCGCTACAAAGCTTCAAAAATTTTTTGGGGAGGGAATTATATTTGAGGCTGTAGAGTGGACCCTACCCCCAAATTTCTTTGTTTGGCATGGATGGTTAGAAAGAGGAGTAAAAAGGCTAAACGGCGGTGTATACCTCATCTTCTTAGCTCTTATATAGCCTGAGATATCGCAAATTCAAAAAAAATAACAAAACTTTTTCAAAATTCATTGCTAACTTCTATTGTAACAACAGGATGTTGGGATTAGAATTGACATATCTTTACCAAATGTTGACCGATTTTCAAACTTATTGATTTATTTTGTTCCACTGACATCCACCTAAAACTTTGCCATTCACCTGATTGGAGTTACCACTGAAAAATGTTTGCTATGGAGGTTCTAGAAAATTTTGGGAGGGGTTCTATTTTAGGCCGTATAGTGGACCCTACCCCAAATTTCTTTGTTTGGCACAGGTGGTTAGAAAGAGGAGTAAAAATGCTAAACAATGGCGTATACCTCATCTTCTTAGCTCTTATATAGTCTGAGATATCACAAATTCAAAAAAATTACAGTTTTAATTTTTGACATTTTTCAAAAAAATAATTCCCCGGTACGGTCACGATGTCTAAAAATTTAATCCCTGGTTAAGGGGTTAACAATGGGTACTGTCCTGTCAGAAATAAGACAATGCACAAGTGGTACCTTCTCAATCCACAGCTATAAAATACTCAACACTTTGAATGATTATATAATAGATTGATAAGCACTTGAATAAAAGAAACTATATATAAAAATCACAGAATAAACTGCATACAACCAATGAGTCAAAGGTATGCAGACTAACCTTTTCCGGTTTCATCCAATCAGACAAATGATTCATTATGTCGACTAAATCATTTTGAGTAAAGTTCAATTCAAATGACATTGCCTCCGACTCTGGCTACAGATACACATATACAAAAGCTCAACTGCACAACCAATGTGTTTCCAGGAATGTAACCATTTGAAGCATAAGGTTTAAAATGCTAAAGCAAAAATCTTATATATTTAGATTGACGACAGTGATAATGATGAGATGGAATTATCTGCCATAAAGTCGTTGCAACCGCATTATACCACACAAAAATCATTGTACATACTCATTTAAGGATGCTTATTTAAAGATAAACTTTGTGTCCAAAATTCGCGCATATTGCACATATTGAAAGGCCAGAAGGGATCTTCTTCAAACACAGCACATAAAAAGGGACTGCAGTGAAATCATTAGAATCTGATGAACAAAAATCAATGCAAATAAAATGTTTATATCATCAAATTGATCAATCAACTCTGTCACACTGCTATCATAATGCCTATGGCATCATACCAATGGTACACGAAATCCAATCCGAATTAGTCAGGTCAAGCCAGAAAAGTCAGATATAGATTGGTAGGGGAACAATCTATGAAGGAGGGGATAGGCCAAGCCAAACAAGTACGTTTCAAGACTAGATCTAAACGGTGATGACGTGTTGGCTATACAAGTGATGTTGGTAATGAATTCCAAAGCTTGGGGTCACAAACTGAGAAACAACTAGTTGCAAAGACTGTACCAGAATGAGAAACATCAAATGAAAGTCCTGCCAAGTATCTAGTGGAGTGATTAGTAAGTAGGTCAAGGGATAAGTCCTGTATTAAGATAAATGGGCTCATTGCATAACACGGCTTTATAGACTAAAAAACATATTTTATAGTAAATTTGCTGTTTGATAGGAAGCCAATGTAAGGATTGGCTCAATGGGGATACATGTTCAAATCTGGGAGTCTTGGATATAACTCTAACTTAAATGTGTTATACAAAGGCATTGAAGTAAAATATTGAGAGACAGAGCAGCAATTTCCTTCACTGAATACTTTATTTAGCTCAAAAACAAAATGTAACATTGCTAATTTAATCCTGCACTGCATTCTATTTGATAGTTTCACTTGCCCTGAGTTGGCAGGACTTGAAGAAAGTGCAGAATATAGAGTAGAGGTATTGATTTATAACTAATGATGTAAACAGTGACTGCATTCATTTAAATGGTTAGTAAGCAAACACAAATGAGAACATAATCCATGGGAATTCGCACAGATTTTGTGTTCAGAAACAATATTTAGTGAAATTTTTCACAGGCTGAAGGCAAATTTTGGCACAATTCTGCCTGATGGTAGGTCTATGGCAGGGCAAGATCCTTTGTCCAAGTTCTCATCAAATTTAATCAAACTGCTTAAAAATTAGAGTCACAAAGGGCACCAACTGACTTTCTTTAGCCTAATCACTAATAAAGAAATAAATGAAATGAAAATCTACAGAAAGAAATAAGCAATGGAACATCATGACTATAAAGAATGAGAAAGAGGAATTGTAATAATGAGCCGGAGCAACCTTCTTAAGATCTTCGTAGAGAACTTTGACCAAACTCGTTCTCTGTTCCTGGAGGAATTTAAGCAATGCATTCAGCTGCTGTCGTCTCCATTCGATTGGCTTTGTCCGACCCGTCATAAACACCTCCCTGACACCCCCCACAACCTACAAAGCCAACATTTCAAATCAATATATTGTAACAGATTGATAAACGCAAAAGCACGGGGAGTCTTGCTTTTGCTGGATCTTACATATATGTTCAAGAATAATAACATTCTTTAGTATGTGAAATTCTATGCGAAACTGCATACCGGTAATCCTTTGCTGTAGAATTGAGGAATGTGTGATACCTTTATAAATAATATACCGGTTACAGCACTGCAGTATTTCCTATGGCCAAAACAGAGATTCCAAATTTTAAGAGAAGTTACTGGACATCAACTAAACATACATAGATGGTATCAATTCAATTAGTGCAGGCTGTCTCAAAATGATTGCTAGCAAAAAGAAAGCAGAAATGGCAGAAATGTAAGCTAAAGGTGACAAAATAATGCACTGCAATAGGCGGACACTGAATAACAAACTTTATAACAAGAATTTATGTAAAAGCTGTTTAAATATCTAATTAGTAGTTGTCATTAAGGATGATTCTGTACCTCATATTTCACAATTGATTGTTTTTCTTGGCCTGTTGTTTTATTAGCAACATGACAACTGCAACATTTGATAGCAAAAGTGCACTTATTGAACTGGCAAATAAAATTGTGTCTGTCTGAAACATCGGATTCCTATTCCTAATGATTAATACAGGTCAAAAATGGTATAAAACTCATCTGTCACCAAATGCAATTACCGGTAACTATTTACTGGCAGTATTTTGAGCAATTTAATTAAACATAATGTATGATTTTAGCATTTTTATGAATTTAAATTCCACGTTGCAATGCATTTCTTATGAGACATTATAATTTATTCAACAGGCTGTAATCAATGTAAATAAGTTGTCAAGTTTATCTGTACAATTTAGGTCATTCCATGCCAACAACATGGACATGTTAAAAGAATGGATAACAATAAATGAGCCTACAAAGCACTTACATACACACATACACACAAAGCATAAGGAGACAGGGTGAGGAAGACCAAGAAAAAGATGGGGGGATAACATCAAAAAGGATCTGGAAACAAAGAACATGACAATTGTAGAAGGATGAAGATTGATGCAAGATAGAGCAAAGTGGAAATGTTTCATAACTATTGTTGCCATGCAGGCAGAAAATGAAGAAGATGATGATGATGATTATGATGATGATGATGATGATGAAGCCAACGAGGACAGTTCAACGAAAAATTTCATGGGTCATGCCTACGATATTTCTACCCAAAATTCCAAAGTACCTTATGATGCCACATGAAGACATTCCAATTTTAAGTGTCATATCTACACTCCATTTTAATTACCGGTATGCCTTATAATTGTAATGCCTTGCCAAATTTTCTATCTGCAAATATCCAACTTTATTCTGAAACATTTTTGCAAACCCATTTTTCCAATTGTAGAGCGAAGTTTGAGAATTGGAAAATGCTAGATACTTTCTTCTGGACACTCCACACTATGCTCTACACTCAAGCAGCTATTAACATAGCCTAGTGTTTGGCATTCTTAAATAATTGATGGAGCTTTCAACAATGATCCTCTATTGTCAGCACTTCATGTTTAGCGTCATTTAATTCGATTACTTGCTGTTTTTATCATGGCCTCTCTAAAATTTTATCTTTTCAAGGAATGAAATAATTGGCAGGCAAAGTGCATACAAATCAACATATAAATAATTTTTTTATATATTTTGGTACATATCATAATGTCCATAAGAAATCAGAGCCTTTGAAACAAAAATGGGCATATAATGGACCCCCATCACCACTTCAGCCAAAACAAGCTTAAAGTATTCTACCTTCAGGCTGCTTGATGACCCTGTGGGCATATGGTAGGAGCCCTGCAGGCATATGGTAGGAGCCCTGTGATTTTTAACATTGGCCCCATTTCTGAATATAACATTCACGTGTTTAAACTTTAAAGAAATTTGAGCATAATACCATGATGGGGCGGGAAGTTAGCAGAGTGGTAACAGCATTGGACGATGGAGAAGAAGGTCGCGGGTTCGATCCCTGCATGAGCTCTAAGGTCGACTCAGCCTTAATCGCTAGAGGGCGGTGGTAAATTGAGGAGCAGCGTTACACTGTGAAGGTAAAACATGGGTCTGGGGAAAGTAATGGCAACCTACTCCAGATTAATGGTCTATACCACCTACGTCGCTGATTGCCTAAGACCGGAGATAAGCGACGAAACCCAACGCTCGGACTCGAGTACGGGACCTAACTTTACATTTACCCTGATGATAAGGATGAAGTTTCCTCAAGTTATTTCCTATGATGCAATTTCTGGACCACAGAATTGTAAAATTTTGCAAATATTCTCAATTTAGCATTTAATTGTTATTGCCCTGCAAGTTTAGGCCTACTGGTAAATATACTTGAAATATTATTGCATCATGCTGAATTTATAGCCTAATGCACAGGAAATCAAGAAGGAAGAATTACAAGTACAACAATGACGCTATTAAGAGAGCTACACTTGTAGCGCAGACGAGTGAAGCTGCCGCCCTTAAAATCCAAACCAATTACCATCAGTACTGCACTAAAAAGACCGCACAGGAGATGCAAAAGAACAGAACGGCCATCAAAATTCCATCAATGTTATGAGGATATCGAGACTGAAAGTTCTGTCGGGATGCCCAACAATTGTCACTGTGTGAAGAGAAGGAAGTCAAACATGCTGTGCAAGTAGAAGCCACTGATTAATTCAAATGGATTGCAGTGGATTGAGAATTAAGTCAAACTCACAAGTTAATATTAACTTGAACTATCGCAACAGAGTGATTTGGGAGAGCCATGATCGAATTTGCAGAAGAAAGATCAACAGAGGAAAATTCTTTACAAGACGATCAAAGTTTGCAACATCTGCCTCAGAGTCTTATATCTGTGCTGTGATATGATCCATAGTCAAATATCAAGTCCATAGCATAATTTTTAAAACAATGAACAAAAGCTATTATAGTTCTATCACTTATGCTCAGTTCTCTGTTCCATTTTCATCTTAAATGAATGTTCCTCTTCTTTTTTAAGCTCTCAACAATGATCTTCATTCAATACATGGTAAAAAAAACTCCAATCGATTCAAAATGCCTTAGCTCGTGCAGTTACAAAATCATCTAAAATTCTAAATTCTGCCACATTACACCATTACTCAAATCTCTATACTGGTCTGAAATAGCAGATTACATTAAATGTCAAATAATTTTGATGACTTATAAGTTATAACTCACTTCATGCATCAAAACCAGTCTACCTACAAAATCTGATAATCCAGCAACATCCTTGAATTACTCGATCTTCCTCTTATGTAACTCTCCTTCATCCCCTGAATCAATCATCTCTCAAAATTTGCAACTGTGCTTTTTCATATGCTGCACCGGAACTTTGAACAGAACAGAACTCAACAGAACTCAATTCCAGCATTGCTCCGCTGTCTATACCAGGGTTTCCCAAAGTGTGTTCCGCGGAACCCCAGGGTTCCGTGACATGAGTAGAAAGGTTCTGCGATGATAATATAAAAACTAAAAATTATTATTGATTCAATCTGTCTTCAAACAATAATGATGAAATATAATTTTATAAAGATAGTGCGGCAACAGAAATTGCGGTGATCAGTGATTCTGTAAAGAAACCTAATTGGTGATATAAATACAGTTGGTACTTAATATATATTACGCCAAAACTGTAAACTGTATGTGCTTCAAAATTTGGACTAATGACTATGTTAATACATTTGCATCAAAACATTATTCAGCTAAAATAACTTTATGTTACGCACACATTATTGTTTTCCAAAACAGTCATGTCTTTTCTCGTATTTTCCGATCCATATTACAAGTGGGGTTCCGCTGACAATGTTCAAGAATTCAAAGGGTTCCATTGGCATGAAAAGTTTGGGAACCCCTGGTCTATACCATAACCATGGTCAAATAAAAATCTGAGTCACAGCTTCCAGTGATGTTAACAAGGACCGACCCCCCAAGGACGAGGATAAGGACAAGGACCGAACCCCCAAGGACGAGGATAAGGACAAGGAGCGAACCCCCAAGGACGAGGATAAGGACAAGGACCGACCCTCCAAGGACGAGGACAAGGACGAGGACTTACCCCGCAAGCACAAGGACCACAAGGACTGACCCCCAAGGATCAAGGATAAGGACAAGGACCAACCTCTGTCAGACAAAAAAGTCGGATAGGAAAAAACCAAACACAATTTCAATTTGAATCACAAAATTAGAAAAGCAAAATTTAAAAAAAACATAATGTAGTCAACAGCAATGCTGCATTTCAAATGCACCTTTGACTTTAGCCACCTAGCTATGTTACTGCACTTAAGAAATTGTCAAGTTTAATAATAATAATAATAATAATAATAATAATAATAATAATAATAATAAATGAAAAGTGTTTCCAGCAGCTGATCAGTCATGCACACACGATGAGGTCTAATTATGAGACCACTTTGTGAAAACACTCCTTCAACTGGAGCCGACGTCACAGGGAAACAAAGAATTCCGCTAAAGAATCAACTGCCACAACTGGTATTATAAAGGAAACAATGACTAAACATTTAGAGTAACTCAACGCAAGTATGTAGCCAAAACATAAATCCACATACTACTCTTACCTTGGAACATAATTATCAGTACAATTGAAAATGGTATACCCGCCGCCTCATAGATACACTGACCTTTGCCCGGCCGACAAACCACCATGCCTATAGCTATTTCAAGAAAGATTAAGCGCATAAGAATAAGCAGCTACTGCTGTGCTGCTTTCCGGGCGCTGTAGAAGTTCTGAGATTTTACTTTACTTACTTTATACAAGTAATTTGGTCCTTATAAGGACTTTTCAAGGACTAAGTTACAAGGACCAGGACAAGGACCGATCTGCAAGGACGATGATAAGGACGAGGACTGACTCCCCAAGGATGAGGACAAGGACAAGGACTTCAAATTGGTCCTTAAGGAGTCCTTAAGGACAAGGACCAGGACAAGGATTAACATCACTGACAGCTTCCTTCCCCTCTTGCAACATCTTCTCAAGTTTGTCTCTCTAAACTAAAGTTATTTCTCTTCAAAAAATCATTTCCTCCATAGCTGTAACGTCCCAACCACTGACCCTTTGGATTAAATGACCCTGCATGAATGACCCCAATATATATATATATATATATATATATATATATATATATATATATATATATATATATATATATAGCAGCTACTTCATGCTAAGATTAAGCGCCTAGGAATAAGGAGCTAATTCTGTGCTGATTTTGAAAGCGTCATAGAAATTAACGAGATTTTATTTATTTACTTACTAAATAATAATAAATTGGGTTAAAGTGTCTTAGGTAGAATCTTTACAACGTCACTCAAACAGCTCCCTGTTTCAAACTTCCAGCAGCCAGAGGATGGGCGCCCCTGGCCTACACAAATGGCGCTACATGAGTTCTTTACTTCCCTATGATCGGCGACAACTCGTAATCCAAACTCCTCTCAATTTAACATGTTTTGTTATTATTAACATTATGTCCGGAAACTCAAGAGTTTCATATGACAAACCTCCGCTAACTTCGACATGCTCGTTGTTGGTTGCTGCTTAGAAAAGAATTGATGAGAGTCCAGTTGGCTAAGAAGGGAACAACCAGAAGGCCTTGTCCACCAGATGATCTCACTCACACCCCGACGGAGAGGGACGCACAGCACGGACCAGAGACCGCCGTCGTCTCTCGACGACCAACGCCTTTCAAGTTTTCAAATTCGAAGCCACACCAGGCAGAGTAAGATTTTCACTTCTATACTATAACTATGCAAGGGACAATGGCATCAGGTCCATTAAGATGGTAGGGCAGAGATGGTTTATTTTCTCAGCTGAATTGGGTCAAAGCATCAGTCACATGTCACACTCACATGTTGCAGGCCGCCAACATGGAGCTGTCGGCAATCGGCATTCTATGGGATATCCACAAGTTAATTTGAGCCAACTTGTGTCCAACAGCTGCTGGACACCCAACTAAAGCGCTGCATTTTAGCATCTAGACTGTACACATTTTGATAATGTTGCGTAAGCTATTCCAATCAATTAATAAACTTCTATGACGTCACTATGGGTCGTCCATAAATGACGTAACGCGCCTAGGGGAGGGGGTCCGGACATTGTTACGAAGTGTGACGAGGGGAGGGGTTTCCGTAAAATTAATGTGACGTAACGCAGCACAAGGGGCGAGAAGATAGACGAGTGGTAATATCACTGGGCAGGCACGCCGACGGAACGGGTTCAATCCCGTAGGAGCCCCTAAGGTCGACTCAGCCTTAATCGCTAGAAGGCGGTAGTAACATCAAATGAGTAGCAATGGCAACATTGCGAAAGTAACCATAGGTTCGGCGGAAGAGACTGGCCACCGTCGGCCGATGTATGGCTTAGCCACATATGGGCTGTTGGCTACAAAATACGGGGATCAGCACCGGGCCCTACGGGCATTGAGTCTACGGGTGACACCTTTACTTTTACTTTTTTAACACAGCACAAAATTTTTAAGTGGCAGCCTTTTTTCTTTTTTGCTTATCAGGGTATTTAACAAACTTCCTTGGATAACAAGAGAAGTGCAGCGGAAAAGAAGGGCGAAAAACAAAGCGTGGAGGAAACTAAGAAAACTCAGATTGGCAAGAAAAGAAATGAGCAGAATCAACACAGACTCAGGATCTTGGAAGAACAGTAAACCCTGAAAAGAAAAGCTTCAGCAGTTACTAACAAGATGGCTATTGCAAATTTTGAAGGCAGGTTGGCAAAACATATAAAACAGAACAGTGCTGGGGCCATTGCTTTTTCTAATATACATAAATGACATCGATGAAGGATTACCATATCCAAAATTTCAAAGTTTGCCGATGATACAAAGATATGTAGAAATATAGACTCGGAGGATGATGCTAAAATTTTACAGGAGGATCTAAGGAAATTGTTTCAGTGGTCTGTGGACTGTCAGATGCTTTTCAATATTGATAAATGTTCTGTAATGCATTTTGGGAAATCTAATAATGGTAATGAATATTCTTTAGGGGGAAGGTTCTAACCACAACAGAAAAAGAAAGAGACTTGGGGATAATCATCCATAGAAGTATGAATCCATCTCACCAATGCACGGAGGCAGCAAAAAAAGGTAACCAAATGTTGGGAATGATGAAAAGGACAATAGTGAGTCGAGACAAAGATATAATCATAAAACTTTATAAGTCATTGGTAAGGCCTCATCTAGAATACTGTGTTCAAGCATGGAATCCATTCTTGAAAAAAGATATAGAGCATTTAGAAAAAAGTGTAAAGACGAGCAACGAAGATGGTCAATGGGTGCCATAATTTAAGCTACAAAAAAGACTTCAATATTGTGGACTGGACTGACAACATTAGAAAGGAAAAGAGAGGGGGGATTTGATAGAAACATACAAAATAATGACTGGGAAAGTAGATGTGCCATACAATCAATTCTTTACATTGGCACACTATAGCAGCACAAGAGGCCACAAATGCAAATTATTTAAGCAGAGGGTTGATCCAAGAAAGAAAACATTTTTTATTGCAAGGGTTGTGGACAAATGGAACAGTTTGGACGATCGAGGTGAGAGTGACAGTTGAAACAGTAAATGGATTCAAAGGCTATCTCGATAAACTAGGTTATTTAATGAAGATGGTTACATCAGTGGTTTTCACACAGGCTTACTTAGCCTCCTAAACCACTTAAATAATTAAAATCACATTATTATTATTATTATTATTATTATTATTATTATTAGAGGGACAAAATAGAAGGATGAATGACCTTTTGTTTGCTTGTCAAGACTTTTCGGAAGACGAAAAGGGGGAGTCGGCCCGTTGTTACGTCATATTTTATGGGGTCTGGCATTTTGTTACATTGCGTTACGTATGGGGGAGGGGAGGGGTCAAAAAGTGCCAAAATCGCGTTACGTCATTTATGGACGACCCCTATCATAAATGCACATGGCATCATCCGATGGCGCGCCAAATCCAAATTCAATTAGAGCCAAGCCAGGTTACCCTTCGGTAATCCGCTAGAAAGAGAGCAGACGAGGGAAATAGGGATGAGTCGCTGTCCTAAGGCTCTGCAAATCCAGAGCTGGCAAAACCCTAGGTTTATTAGAAATGAAATGTAGATAATTAGGTTTTAATGCGTGGAATGTTAATATTCGAAGACCCCTCTCTCCATTTTTGTCGTGTGTCAATATACATAAACCCTTCTTTATATTTTTGTCACGTGTTCTGCTGTCTGCACAGAGTATGCCTAACAAACTTTTAAAGTATTTCAGATGGGATGTTCATTTTATGACTTAAAAAACAAAAAATTATACTGGAAATGTGTTTTGTAAAAACCTGTTTTTAACCATTAGATTAGATTTTTCAAACACATTTCCAACCCTGAAGCATACTGCGACAATTGTGGTAAAAAACACCAGTTACTTTGCTTTCTGCTAGGGTTCAGCAAATAAACACTAAACAGGTTAAGCTTTTAGAAAATGTCGTGATTTCTGCGCATGAAGAATCTTGCATCACCCATTGACCCACAGCGTCGTTTTATAGACTTTGCAAGAAAACGTCACCAATTCCCACATGTTTTAAAACTACAGGCATCCGTCTACCAACCACGGTAGACTCTCAATCTGTATCAGTGGTTCTCAGCCCCTTTGCTGCACGGCTCATATTTGAATTTTTACAAAAAATGTGGCTACCTGTCAGAAAATGGTGATGAATTTTAGCTTGTCGGGCTTTTCAGGACGTTAAAGAAGTTAAAGAAAAGGCAGGCAAACTCCTTGACAGCCTTTTTTGCTTTATGTTATTTACCAGTGTCTATTTTTCCTGATACGAGATTTCTGCGTAGCCCACAAGGTTCCCGGCCATGGCCCACAGGTTGAGAACCACTAGTCTGTTTGACCCATTAATTATATGATGTGAAAAATTTAATGCTAAAGGACAGTGCTACTGTGAAACTAAATTTCCATCTCGACTACTACACGTAGTTATGACTGAGTTACCCTAACTATTTATATCAATCAATTGCAAAACTCAATTTTACCAAACGTTTCAAAAAATACAGTATAAGAGATAATTATTAAACTCTGCGCTGTTACATTTAGCTGACAATAAAAAGTGATATTAACAGTGGCATAGGAAGAGGTTGGTACATTCCTAGGGGAGGCATTTTGAAGGTACCTGTACAATGCCACTGATACTAACCATACAAAGTAATAAAATTTATGTAATTTAATGAACATCAAAATAAATATACTGTATTGGTGTAGAGAAATTCCATCAATTCTAAATCAAGAATTGCATAATACTGAGTTCATTGTGAGAAAGTGCAGTCAGACTAAGCAATTTTAAAAGTGCCAAGTCAGATTTTAAAAATTCCTAGATTTTGATTAACAGAAATGTAACTTTTCCGGTTTCATACAAATTTTAGGTCAAATAACAGGGACTTCGTTCTGACCTAAAATGAGGACTACAAAAAGTTATAAACACAAAACTGCATAGTGAATGAAAACAGTTCATAGATATAACTTTGGTCCTATAAGTAAAACCAGATCGTTATCTACAACTTGTTGAATTTTCCAAAACTGTACAGATTATGCAGAAAAACACAATAACAGAAGAACAGGAACCTATCGGACAGGGAAACTCGATATCCTCATAAAGTATAACCTTGAATATGAATTCACATACATTATAGTAAGACACAGCGAGTCTTTCTTTTGTAAGGCAGTCTCTGTAACAGAAAAACTATTCTTCAAAATTTCCCTGAAGTCAAGTCAACAGAAAAGCTCAGAAGTGCACTAGGGTGGAACCTTCTGAATCAACTCTGTTTTATGTTCTTTACTTCTTCTTCTAGTTCTCTGCAAATAATGAAACATATTTCAAAATTAAATGCAATCATATCTCTAAACATATCTTGTATAAAATTAAGAAAATTATATTGGCTTAAACATTGCTCTATCCATGCAAAAATCATGCCCATGAAGCGCTGAATGACAACTAATAGAACCAAAGAATATTTAATTATTACAGAAAACTGCAACAGGACAAGAATCAATCCATAAAAAGTTAACAGAATCAGTTATCATATCAATCAGAAAGGGGCACAATGGCAGATCCATTTGTCACAATGATAGTTTTTACTCTGTATTACTTGACAGCATAATTTAAAGTGGCTAAGGAAGCATTACTGCATGCGTGAGAGCCACTGGGGTGCTAACGGGGGATTGAACCTCGTTCCGTCATCCTACCACTCCAGGGCATAACCCACTCTGCCATCTTCTTGAAGATCTGATGACAGAATAGTCAACACCCAGGGACAGGACCAAGATAGTAAGTAGCAAGACCAAAATCAAGACATCAGGTCTCAAGACCAAGACTTTAGGTCTCAAGACAAAGACCAAGACAGTAATTTTAAACACCAACGGTAAAAAAATCCAACTGTCTTGGTCTTGAAGGGCTATACCAAGACAGAAAGTACAAGACCAAGGCCAAGACCAAGACACTGACCCTTAAGACCAAGACGCTGTCTCAAGATGAGGCAGTGTCTCGAGACGCCACATCACCGTCAACACCTCAGACAATTAAGGCGTAGTTTAAAGACAATAAAACGACCCTGGAAAATGCAAACAGATGCCCTCAGGTGCTTGCCAAACAACTCTGCACTAATCTCAAAACCAGATTTACTTTTGTTGCCAAGTACACTGTTCAAATCAATTTGTGCATAATCTTCATGAATGGTTTAAACGTGAAAAAGCAACATTAAGTTAAGTTTGTCCATCAGTCACTTCGCAGCACATTCTTCATTTTCCTTTTCAACGTTGGTCATCATGAACGAGGAAAGTCGCAAAATAGAAATGTCTCTCACTGAAAGACTTAACTGATGCCAATCGACTTGCGCTCAATCCTGGCAAGACGGAGAACATTTGGTTTTCAACCCCCAGGAAAAGGCATTTGATTAGTTGCGAGCTGTATCTGATTGATGGAGAGTACATCCCTCCTTCAACTGATTTGCGTCTACTGGGAGTTCACATGGACTCATCCCTTGCGTTTGACGGTCACATCAGCAATGTTATCCGGTCCTGCTATTACCAACTCCGAAGGATCAGGGAGATCCGCCGCCACTTACCAACCTCGACGGCGACTCTTCTGGTTCGTGCTTCTGTTGTTACCAGAGTTGACTATTGCAATAGTATTCTCTGGGGCCTGCCTAGCCACCAACATTGTTGACTTCAGATGATTCTCAATGCCTCCGCCCGAGTTATTTTTGGAGTAAGAAGGGGAGTACACATCTCCCCTTTCCTGAAAGACACATTACACTGGTTGCACATTCCAGAGCGTATTGCCTTTAAAAGGTGCATGTTAACGTTCCGGGCTTTGCGCATGATCTGTATTTCCCGGACTACTTACTACTTGGTAGCCCTGGTTCACCGATTTCCCTCTACTAACAGGCGTCTTCAGCTCAGATCCGGGCGAGATGTCAAGTTGGTCGTTCCTCCTCCTTCACGGACGGTGAAATTTGGAGAAAGATCATTCACGTAAGGAAATACTATTCTTTGGAATGCATTACCTAGTGACGTAGCAAGAGAGTTGAACCTGGAATTATTCGCAAAGAAACTCAACACTCACCTTTATCAGACGTCGTATGAACTGTAAAGTGCTCCTGACTTTGGCCTTCTTCCAAGTTTTTTGTGCTATAGAAATTGACTTGTTCACTAACTAACTAACTAACTAATCACTGCCTAATTAACTGAACCAGTACCTTGAAAATATAGTCACCTAAAATTAAGGACAAGAACCTACTTGCTGAGGTAAAAGAAAATATATCCTGAGCCTTGTCGCTTCGTTCGGACGTTTTCTTCTGATGTGGGTGAAATGGTAGAATCATCGCATGAGTACCACTCTTTGCTCGAGAAGTCATACAAGTCGGTTACATAATGGCCTGAAAGAAAATACAGGAAAGATAGAAATCTATCACCATCAGGGCCAATGCAGGAAAACAATTTCAAAAGTTATGCCATTTACAGGGCACTGTATTTACTATTATTTAACATCAGTTCTGCAATGGACTTGGAAGGAGAAGCCCAAGGCATTGAAAACATCAGCACAAACAGGACATCTGTATGCCCCTGTGCAAAATGCCGGATTTACGTATAAGCTACAGCTTAGGGCCTCGCAATGCCGGGGCCTCAAATAACAGCTCGAGTCTCTTTCAGTTTCCTGAAAAAGATGTTTATTTTTTAAAACATCCTGTATGTTATTGTGTACAATGAACAATCGGCCAATTCAATAATGGTTAAATTATATGATTAAATGATTTGAAATCTAAGTACTCTATAAATATATTATAACAGAAATTGTATACATTGTTTATCTGACTTTTCATGTCTGTAATCTTTTAGGACCCAAAGACTTTTATTCTCTAGCATCTATTTTTGCCACTCCACCTTCAATCATACAATGAAGCGAAGATTTGAAAGCGGATACCAGAAAAAAAGAAGAAAGCAGCAGCTTGCAGACGAACTCAAACAAATGCTAAAAATTGACACTAAATTTTAAATTTTTCTGTGACCACCTGCTGTTATTTATAACGGAAGTGGGCCTCTGGACTTTGTATAGCTTAGGGGCCTCATCAAGTCTATGCCCAGCACTGCCTGTGCACTGCAGTGAAGCACAACAATTTTCTGCCGCTGGCCATTGATAAATTTGCCCGCAAACGTTTATAACCCATGTTTATAACCTTATGAATTAAGAATTCTGTAACTGTCCTTACCAATCGAAGAACTGCTCCCAATATGACTGACAATGCTCATCAGATGATAGGAATGTGGGAGCAGACCCGTCTATCACAAAAAATATATGCATTTGTACAACATGAAAACCACAAAATTATCAAAAAGGCGTCATAAAACAGTTACATGAACAAATAACAGCAAAAGTTTACAAATCAGTCGAATGCTTTTGGATATTAATACTGTAGATTAATAAATAACTAGTCCTTACCTGAGCTGCTTTAATCTGTTCCTCTGGGTCTCTTATACCAACCGACTCAAGCAGGAGAGGATCTTCATAGTCCTCACAATTGTCATCTTATGATTGAAAGCAGATCATCATCATCATCATCATCATCATCATCATCATCATCATCATCATCATCATCATCATCATCGTCATCATCATCATCATCCCGTAATTACAATAATAAATAGAACTGTCAACACAATTGCAAGTTCATTGTCAATACATTTTCCATATAACAAAATTCAAGAGCTTTTCCTAAGATCTCCAATGCCATTTCAATTGACCTTCTACACTCCATCACAAGTGAAAAAAACAACAGCAACAACACCAATTACCATGCATTCATAGATTTGTACATGTACATGGCAGTGTTAACAAGACCCAATATAAAATGCACTGGTCAACAGACTTCAGCCACAGTCAAATCCGGTGATTTTATCATCAAAAAGTATTTACCGGGTATAAATACAATGTCTCTCTGGCAAAGCATAAAGGATACACCTTATGGCAGGGGTATTCAACTAGGCCCTACTAGGGCCAGCTGCACAATTTTTAAGATAAATAATATAGTTTATACGTAATAGAAAACAGACAAGTTGAAAACAAGACATTAAAAAGTATTTTGTATGTATTAGAAAAAGCGATCAATTGTTTCAGTATCTTTGCAGCCCATTTCACAGCCCCTGGCGGGCTGGATCTGACCCGCAGGCCGCCAGCTGAATACCCCTGCCCTAAGCGGTGCATCTATTTCACAGATTGGGTTTCGTTACAGATGATCTGAAAAAGTTATAAAAACTTTGCCAAAATATATACTGGTAAACCAACACAACCATAAAATTTCTTGCAAATATGAATTCAAAACTGAAGACAGTCAAGAACCAAACATATATTTCAACAACTTTCAAGGCATTAAATTTTTCAGACAATCTTTTGATCCAAAGCTCAATGCAAATCCTGTCAATATAGCCATAACAAGAGAGCTATAGACAACTAAAGAGCACAATCGCAACTTCACATAATCAGCTAAGAGGAAAAAAGGCCTCACCATCTGAATTCAGCTGCTTTATCCTCTCTTGCTCTTCTACCTAACCAACATAAGGTCATTGAAAAGCCATTAGTAATAAGGAAGGAGTCAGCTTAATTTAAACAGGGACATTTGTCGTTTATCACACTTTCCGAATTCAGTCAATTAATAGCTAGCAAATTAAAATTAATATGTCTAAATAAAAACAACTTATAAGACATTCACATTGAGAGATTTAATTACAGAAACACCTTAACCCTTTACCGACTGTGACTCGCATAAGCGTCCATTTTACGTTATGCTACAAATGGCCTGTAAAGGGGTTAATTTAGTTGTTACAGCTAAATTACTTTTAAAAATTGGAACATAATTTAATATATCGTAAAACAAATGGAAATTTCATAACTACTGATTGACTCTCCTAAATATCATAATTACTTCCCTAAAACACCACACAATTCATCATTCGAATGCAGGGGCAGTTCCACATTGGGTATGACTGGGGATGCATCCCCCACTGGCCCACCAAAAATGCATCGTCAATGGAAGATGATCGTTTAAATAGATTAGCCTTGATGAATATCCACAAAGATATATCCATAGACAATGTCATTGACAAATTCGTTTCCAGCAACAGAAACTTTGCACTATGACTTTGTACAACCAGACTAAAATGGCTTGTATACATTGTCAATTCAGAACATTATATTTATAAATCAAATCTACAGATTTCTTCTAAACAGTTTACATATAATTCCTTTGATAATTGACGGGATCTTTCTTGAAATTCATTGCATCCCCACCAACTTATTAGAAATTCATTGCATACCCCCACCAAGAGTTCTTGGAACTGCCACTATTCAAATGCCAAGCATCTTAAACTGCCACAGAAATGAAATGCATCTGACTGAACCTGGTTCTGCAAACTAAGTGCAATTGCAAGTTTCATGTCTGCATCGAATTGTTCCTCAGTCTGCTGAACACCAGCTGTGAGATCCTCACCAAAACCAGCCGATGGTTTTGGATTCGCATCACAGAAAGAAGGCAGCACATTCTCTTTGTCTTCATCGATGGTTGCTTAAAACAATTACGCTAGTTTCAAAGCAGGTTCAAAAATGTCACACACAACGCAAAAGCCTTGTACACCAGAGGTACTCAAATGACAGCCCACGGCCAGTCAAAGGTGTGAAATGGCCCACAAAGACACTTAGATGATAACTTTTTTCTATTTACTTACAATTTTTCAAATGCCTTGGCTTCAACTTACCTCTTTGCTATTAGTTATGAATTACTGCATGCTTGTTCAAAAACACCTGGCCCTTGGGCACCAACCAAAAAAATTTGGTCTTCATAAAATTTAAATCAATACACTGCTCTATATTATTTCCCAACTGTATCCACAGATTCCACAGCCAAGGGCGCCAGCACATTAGGGCAATAGGGGGCACTTGCCCCCCTGGAAAATGCAAATACCAATATTTCACAATGAAATGTGAAAACTTTGCTAAATTATTACTTGTGACCATTGTGTTCAAATGTGTTTTGCCCCTCCTGGAAAATATTTTGTGGCATCACTGTGACCATTATGCTTTGCCCCTCATGGAAAAATTTCTGTGGGCACCCATGTCCACAGCCATTGTTGTGGCCACTTCACTTCACGCCACTGTCCCATCAAGGACAATCTCCTCTAGTGTTGATCATCACTGTTGCCAATTTGTTTTCTGATGTGGTTCATTTCAGATCAGAGTTCAAGTATGTACATCTTACACCTGGCCTGTTTTCTTTTCGCACTGGACAGTCATTGGTCCATAGGGTTGCCAATCCACTGCCATCCGTTTCATCTTCATTTTCCAGATTCTTTCACTAATCAGTGCCTGTTGTGTTCACACTTCCTTATTTCCTCATTCGTTAATATGTTACTTCCCATGTGTCATTATTTAATTAAACTTCTAATAAAACAATACATAATCATTAACAATAATATTATAATCCTTTTGAAATGATCCTTCATATGAATAATCCAACAATACAATAATGTGTTCAAGTAGTCCGCTAATGGATAAGTTACCACATAAATCTTAACTTTTAATAATAATAATTAATAATCATCAATATCATGATTAAAAAGATAGCTATAGAACGACTTAATGACTGAGAGAGAGAGAGAGAGAGAGAGAGAGAGAGAGAGAGAGAGAGAGAGAGAGAGAGAGATAAACTGAACAACAATAGCAGTAAAGGAACAGAACTGATAAATTTACAAAAAACCCAATTGCACAAATTTCACTTAAGTGTTTAAAACTTTGATGCCAGTGAATCCGTAGAACAAAGAATAATTATCACAGCAAGAGAAAACCTTCAAATGCAAATGATAAAGCCATCAACTAACAGGCATCGAATGGATCCGACAGTCGAGCTCTTTTCCTCTCTGATCCTCCTTCTATAGAAGCCTCAGTACTGTGTTTAGGGGAGCCGAAATCTTTGGTAATCTCGCTCGACGTTTCCACCAATGGCTGGGCAGGTTCTTCTGGCGTTTGGCAGTCCTTCACAGGAAACAATTCCTTAGAAACTCTCCGTTTGAGCGAATTAACCGAAGAAGTGCCAGACTTGTCGGGTGTCAAGGACTTTGTCCAGCTGGCGTCACACCTTGGTCCAAGAGGCGTTTCGGATAATTCCGGAGCAGCATTCTCGGTTATCTCTTTCAATGTTTCGGTTTCCACCGCTTCACAAGTAAGTTCCAGAGTATCCACAACATCAGAGTTGGCGCTCGCAGAATTGACGTCAACTTTGGTGCCGTTTTCAAGGCCATTGCAACTTAAATTCAAAGCAATAGCCAGCTTCTCTTCATCTGACATATCTTTCAGCTCTTCTTCATCTTCACAAGATAAATAGAAAAGTTTTAAGTCACTAAAACGCAACAATGACATTACAGTGATATCATCTGCGTCCAGTCTTACTCTCATTGTTCCGTCTACATGCTACGTTACCATTGGTGACCACATGTTTCCGTAGCAGCTGCCAAAGTTTGGAATAGCCTGCCATCATCAACAACTATGACAAGACACTAGAAGCATTTAAACAAGAACTGAAAACTGCTCTGTTTGTTTGTAGTTATCCAGTACATTGATCTTTGTCAGATATACTGTACTTTTAATTGTAAGGTGTCCTAGCAGTACTACAGTAGTACTATAAGCCACCATAATCAGTTCATGATTATTAATATTATTATGGTGTAGAGCGGTGTTGCTTAAGATGGTGCTCTACAGTTGTTACGACGACTGGTGTTGGTGTTCGTTGAATCTTTTGGAAGCGTTTATTGAAACAACTTATCAAAACAATATATTCTACAGTATGGAGGTTTAGACCGTACTGAGAATAGAACTCAGCTGGTCAAGTTAAAGCAAAACACACAGTCCTACACAAATACCCTAGCTTATAATATTGGCTGGATGGTCAGTATCTAACAGGATGTACAACAGTAGAGCACCATCTTAAACAACACCACTCTAAGATTATGTCAGCTAATTAGAAGATGCTAGAAAAATTATCTTATAAATTATTGGCTTCTTCAACAAAATATCAAGAATTCACTTACTTGTATTAAGATACAAAATTGAAGCTGGGGGCAATAACTATTCAATGTTATTTACTAGGTAGGTTGTCCTGAAATCACAGACCAGCAGTCACTGACAAACTAATCAAATACCCTAAATTCTTGCTCATTCATATTAGCCTATCTGCTGGTTTTTGACTCACCAAGCCAAAATGTACCCCAACCAGGTTTGCCTTGTCTGGACCAATTCCACAGTCAATGAACATGATTAGCATCATAATCACAATCAGGAGAAAAAACATTTATAAGCCTACATGAGATATACAGTGGCATGCAGAGAGTGGTGGGCACTCGGGGCCAAGTCGATAAAAGATGTCTGATGGGTAAAAAACAATAAAAGATGTCTGATGGGTAAAAAAAAGGTTGCAGAGTCAATTTTGGTGCCCCATCTGTTCAGTGCTCGGGCCACCACCCCACCGGCGCCTCCTCTGTACACTACTGGATATCTACAACCAATTGTAAATCAAATCCAAAACCTAAAATTGATGTTAGCATACAGTTAATATTAAATAAACTGCCAACCATAATATTTCAAATCAGCGTTCACATTTTTGCTTTGACCGTCCTGAGTCTCATCAGTTTTGCCATCGTTCTATAATTTAATGGAAAGACATTTTTTTGATACTATTGCCAATCAGAACAATTATTTTTTTAAACTGTCAAAGCTCAAATATCAGACCATAAATATCAGTTACAAATATCACAATACAATCACATCTGTAAAAGCCAGAATCAAAAGTCACAGCTGGATTCACAGCCTGAGAATATTTGAATTATTCTAGTCTCATAAATACGAAAGAAAGACCTGAGATTTGTCTTTAAACGAGGAAGGCATTTTCTTCTTAAACGTAAATCTTTCTTTCAACCTATACGTGCAAAATACTAATAATACTAATTTTAAAGCAAACCATTTGAAGCAATTCAAAGAATAAACCTCACAGCATTTTCGGCCATTGAAAGTCCAACACAGGATTTTTGAGTCTATGGGCTCCAAATTGAAAGGAAAACATTTTCAGTGCCAAAGTAAATCAAAAACTTTTCACTCCAGCAACTAGACCCAACATTTTTAAAGGATATGACATTGGGATGAAAAAAGAAATTCTCAACACTTGTGTAATACCAATACTAATATATATGGATATGAATTTTTGACCATAAAAAAGAATTGGAGAAAAAAATAATAGCAACAGAAAATAAATGACTTAGAAGAATACTAAGGATTGGATACAAAAAAACATATAACAAATGAAGGACCAGACACATACTCAGAATGGATGAAATAAGAAACCCAAAACAAATTTTCAACTACAAACCAGAGGAGAGAAGATCTAAAGGAAAACCAAAAAGACGATGGGCAATGTTCCCTCTAATTCATGATGATCCGTGTACACATGAAATTTGTCTTGGGCAACAATTGAACACTTGACTAACTTTTGGTCATTTTTTCTTTCTAAAACCACCGCAGCACGCCAAGTGTTAAGAAGTAAGTAAAATCTCGTAAATTTATATAGCGCTTTGGAGGGCAGTACAGTAGTAGCTGCTTATTCTTATGCGCTTAATCTATCTTGAAATAGCTATAGACAAGGTGTGTTGTCGGCCGGGCAAAGGTCAGTGTATCCACGAGGTGGCGGGCTGGAAATCGGTGATGACCTATTTTCATTACAGACATGACATATTAAATAATATACGTTATACAGGTCAAGTTGTGATGGTGATGACCCTTTTTAAAATATAGAATTTCATTCATAAAAATGAAATACCTCGGCAAATTCTCAAATTTTTTGGGCGATAAAAAACTTTTTTTGGGTGCATGTCTCCCTGTTTGTGGGCGCACGCCAACGCATCCACCTTAGAGGGAACATTGACGATGGGTGGACGGATTGGAAGAGGACCTGAACATGACAGGACTGAATCTCAATGGAAAAACTGACGGAAGACACCTAATGACTTTCGAAGAAATAGCAAAGGACAGAGAACTTTGGAGAGCCGTCACGGAGAAGTCAATAGCTGGATACAGCTGGAGGACGAAAACCTGACCTTAATGGCCTGAACCCAACCCAATTGAAAACATGGAAATTCACTTGACCAGAAATTGCTGACCTATTCTGGCATTCAAATAAATAAACAGAATTGGAAAAACTTTATATCATCGTTAGCAACAGGCACATGTAACCAAATACACAAAGAGTTCCTAAAAGAGCATTCTATAAACTGGATAAACTCCTTTCTGCAGGTTCTGAGAATTTTCTGCTAGGCATCTACTTCTGTGTGAGACAAACATCAAAATTCACAAGTAATAGGTGTGACATGCTTTGACCAATTCTATCCACAATGTTTCTAAAAAACGCTAAAGCTATAATTAATAGATGAAGAAGTTGAGAATACAAGAAAATGTGTCCATTACATTCCTCTCGTTGGCTTAATACAAACCGTTGAAAAAGGTGCTTTGGTTGCTGGAGACTATTAGCCTGGTACAGGGACAGTTTGTTGGGAGGTTTCGTGTCTGTGCCACACTGCTCGCTGAGGGAAATGTACTGAGGAATGACGATGTTTTCAACTATCTTACGATGGTTTGTCGTCACAGAATTGAACTTGTACCGCTTAAGAAGCAGAATGAAAATCCTATAAAACATTCAAGTTCAATTACCACTAAAATTCATTTTCATGATTTAACCGAAAAAATGCAAGATAAATAATTAACAGCAATCCTAAGCACAAATCCTAAATCAGTCAATAACATTATCATGCAAAAGAGACAAAGGTAACGACAAATGCATCAAAATAACAAAAGAAAGCAGGACAAAATAAAGTGAACAAGCTAAGAAGTCCGAGAAAGTCGTGTGTTGTACCTAGGAAGTCGAAGGAAATGATAAGTAACTAATCCACTGTTATTGCCACAGTTTGCACAGTTATATTCAACTGAGTGTGGCTTGAAATAGTGTTGAATACAATCATGAAGGCTGATTCTAAATACAAACACACAAAACTCAGCAATCACAATTAAGATTAAAACTGATGACGAAAGGACTTAACTGCCAGATGAAATGAAGACATTGCATTTCAAAATCAGTAAAATATGTAACGGTTAATTTAATTGCGGGCAGGAAAATGAATGTGTGGTAACAACAGCGTCCCATAGAGCTGATGGAAGGGAGTTCAAAACCCGCAGGAGACTCGGTATTGTCTCAGCCTTCACTTAACGGCAGTGATAGAAATGAGTAGCAATGGAAACATTGCGAACGTAACCATAGGTTCAGCGGAAAAGGTGGCTATCGTCCACTAATGTTTGGCTTAGCCACCTATGAGCTGATGGCAAAGAAATTGGGGATTAGCACCAGACCCTAAGGGCAATGAGCCTACGGGTGCACCTCTACCTTTCTTTACTAAAATTAAAATCAATGCGGCATTTAATCTTGCAAAGCCACAACACAATGCGACATAATGAAAACAAATGGATCAGCAAAGATTAATGAATACTCTATAACAGGGATGGCCAACCTTTTGTTACAAAAGGGGCCATTGTAAATTTTGATCAACATGCGGAGGGCCACATGATTTTGGTGCCTTTTGTACAGTAGTGACAATCATTGCAGTTGCATAATGACAATAACTGGTAACAGATACAATTAAACAGCACTTCCCTCGGGTTGGCCCCCTGCTCTATAACATCTAACAAATGACCATAACTTTTTAAAATTCGATACCTTCTAATTCCTTGTGGAACATCCAGGGAAATGTCATTTGTGATACACTTTGAACAATATTCCTGCTTGCACCTAAAACAGAATGTCAAAAGCAAACTAAACACATAACCAAACCCACTAATAAAATATACAGTCACGCAAAATTTTCAAAAGTTAGTGAAAGCTATCAGTTGAAGCAAAACAACAAAAGGAAAGAATACAGAATTTAAAGTTCAAGATATGAAGATTTCACTGAAGACAAGCCTTAAAACGATGAACTCTGTACAATTAGTTGTCTGCTTATTTTCACTCTCATTGTTCCCAATGGTTCGGTGTGACCAAAATATAAGTGTTAGTTATCTACGCTTAGACAACGAAGGTCCGTAGCGTTGATCTTCTATGGCCATGACCTTGGGCTTCCTCCCATAGTTTTGCAATTGTTGGAGGTCTGCCGTTGCCGATCTGTTGCACCTAGATGCGGTGAGGACGACCATGAGGTCTTTTCCACCCTGGGGGTGGGTTCTTTTCTGATTGACGGCTGATGGCTGCCAGAAGAGCGCCGTAAGCCGGAGTGTGGGTGTTAAGGCGTGCCACATGACCAAAAAGCGCTTGCCGGCGACAACTGATGGTTTGTAGGATAGGTTCTAAGTTGGTCGCATGAGTGACCTCAGCATTTCGAATGAAGTCGAACAACTGAATTCCTAGTATGCGCCGATGACACCACATGTGAAATGCTTCGATTCTCCGTGTGTCTTGTGCCATGAGGGTCCTGGTCTCTGAGCCGTATAACAGGACAGGTAAGACACACGTTTTATAGATTTTTATTTTGGTGTTAAGGGTCGTCTTCTTCTGTTTCCGAAATGTAAGTACTTAGAGCAAAATTCTAGTACAACCATTCTTTGAAACATCATACTTTGTGCAAGTTATCATCTGCTGGATTTCACTTTCGAAGTTTTGAATGGTTGGATTGCAAACTGTGAGATCAGAGTCGTGAGCATCCAAAGCACTTGGATCGGTTTTCAGAGGGATCGTTGCTTCATCTTTCAGCTGATCCAGCACCTGACTCAAAAACTCATGGGCATCCTGAAAATGTCAAACATCAAACATCGTTTTCATTTGATAAATAACTGAGATCAGCACTGATTCTAGGAGCCTCGAGTGCTCGGAGAAAAACTTTACTACTTTTTTATTTAAAATCTCAGACCCCCCTTTAAAGCACGGTCCATAAATTACGTCATGCAGCAGTGATGGTTCTAGGGTGGTGCTGAGGGCTGTAACCCCCATATTTGAGCTCTGCCCCACAGATTAATATTAGTGGACAACCCTTTTTGCTCGTCATTTTTCAAATTTAGAGTTTAGACTAAGAGCAAGTAGCTACCATGGAACTACTTCATAAAAGCACTACATAAATTCACAAGATTTTACTTACTAACTTACTTCAGATCAACAGAAATTTGACTGAGAAAATCGAGAGAAGAGTCTATTTAGCTCAATAACAACAGTGATTAGATGCTCAGAAATCTATGGCAGGCACTGTTTTTTAAATTTCCTGTCCAACATAAACAAACCTTGTAATCCCTGAACATGAATTAACTTTGGATTAGAATACCAAAGAAATTCTGAGACTTCCCTTCCACAGAACCATCAGCAACATTCGATTGTAAAGACAACAAAATCTAATTTTATTGACAAATAGTATTCGTCTTTAGCACGAGAAAATAATTTCCTGCGCTTGCGTCGACTCACGTGCTGTTCGTGACCGCTAAATCGTCTTGCGCTCTTTGACACGGTGTCCTTGACCTTTGCCAGAAGACGCTCCCGCTCGGCAACTGCGTCAGGAGCGTGCAGCAGATGCACCAAGGCGCTAGCAAAGAGAAAGATCAAAACCCCCACAAATGACACATCATTAGGGTCCATCCATATCGTATGTATGCACTGAGGGAGGGTGGGAGGGGTTGGATTTTGGAGATTTTGCGTAAGTACGGTGTGTGCAACGGGAAGAGGGTTGAAAATATGCCTTTTCTGCGTACGCACTATATGGAGTCCTATTAATCGGGCGGCAAAAGAACTGGATTGCGCACATTCTAAGAGGAGACTCATTATTCAGAACAATACTGGAAGGTCACATGGCAGAAAGTATAACCAAAGGAAGACCATGTACACCACCACTGCACTGGAAGCTGACTAAAGACGGATACAAAGGATTAAAGACCCAAGCCGCTGACAATGAAGGATGGCGCCAATGGGAACCAGGACCTGCTACCGGGCAGAGAACTTTACATTACCAGAAAAATTGGGTACAGTACCCACGGAAACATGACCCATATGTCAAACCCCCCTCCTGTCCCTGCAACTAATGATCATATCATTAGTTGCAGGGATCAGAGGGGGAAGTGTGACACCATTAAGTCACACTCACACTCCATCCCTGATAGAATCATCAGTTGCATGGCCCATAGGGGAGTGTGGTTATTTAGTTGGGTGCAGAGATAAGAGGCCATAACAGAGATTATGTTAATTTGGGTACCCGTACAAAATTTGGACGGGTACTTGGGCACCTTTTTAAAATAAAAAAAGATCAACACATCATCATAGGGAACATCCATATATTACATATGCTAAAAAGTCAGACCCATTGTCTGCCCATGAGAAAGTAATTGTGTTCAAATCTACTGCGTGTAATTCCATCCAGTCTTCTGCCTGAGCGGTTGTTTTTTATTTGTTCTGAAGGCTATGCATAAATTCGTGCATATGAACATATTCAGTTGAGACCCTCCACACACCATTATGCAAAATCTTCTAAATCCAATTAACCTCTCAATGCATATGCAATATATGGATGGTCCCCATATCAACACTCAAAACAACATACGTAACGATTTACATAACTGCTTTCATCAGAAAATTCCATTTAACTGCTGAATTCATTTACAAGAACAGCCAACACATCAATTAATTAATTTCAATAAAAACAATTAAAACAAAAACTATTAGATGCCATAATTTTTCAGATGTTTGAACTAGGGCTGCAGATATTAACGGTTAATTATTTTAGTATTTTGGTTACTTATTTACTTGAATTCTACTTAGCTTACAAGATTTCTATTTCCATTCAGGCAACAATGGCGAGTAATGAAAGCAATGTTGCAGTTAAGCATTTAAGGGGAGAGATGAGCAAGCACTTTTGTTTTGTTTTTAAGCTAACTGCAGATGGCAAAGTAGACAATATGCAGAGTTGCAGTGCAAAGAGCTTGGCTAAAAGCTATATATAATTATTAATCGAAATTAATCAATTAAAAAAGGTTCCGATTAATCAAACAAGAAAATTTTAATCAGTACCAGCCCTAGTTTGAACACAAAACACCAGCAGGAAATAAAAATGAATTACCTCGATCAATTAAAACAAATAAACAAACACATTTACGTAATTTTCCAATGAACTACTCTACATACAGGCAGAGCTTGTCTCGAGGACTTGAAGACAACTTCTGCGATGCCGCAACCAAGTCAGAAACAAATGGCAGAAGACAAAATAGAGACTGAAGAATCGAGTTCATGTAGCATGTGTTACCAAGATTTGAGAATCTAAAATTTAAAATCATTAAACAAAAGTCTATGAGAAATAAAAAAGTCTCATCAAACTTGCTTACAACATGCTGTCTACAGAAATAAAAATATATAAAACCGGTAAAAACAAAGTTGTAACGCAATTCATATGTTTAAAACTAAAAGTGTTTCTGCTAAAATCAACACAAATGACTACCCATGGTCTCATAAAAACTGCTCATACTAGGACTTTGTGTCTCACTCATCATTTATCAATTTCCTGATTGTGTGTTGGTATAAATGTCTATGCATTGAGTTGTCACTAGCATTTAGCACCATCACAATTTCAAACACTCTGCATATATAGCTATATAGAACCTCTTGATAAAAACCGATGGTTATTTCTTAGATAAAGCAGAAATTTTAACACAATGCAAACTTATAAGATAATGTCAACAGCAATTGCAAGCCATGGGCATACCTACAGCATTTGGCAACCACGGCAAGGGCCGGAAAATTAAATTAGCAGGTTAGTAAATCTTTAATTAACAAATCATTTTCTGATACAAGATTAACCCTTTTCCCCGAGAATACTCATCCATTTTGCATTATGTTACAATTAAATGAACAGGTAAAGGGTTAAAACTACAAATGCCCATTTTTACTGATGTGAACTGGTCTATGAGTACAATTGAAGTCAGTTTTCTCAGTTTCTTCACTTTCTACGCTGAGTAGAGCAAGATTACAGTTTTTTGGTACCCCTCTTTGAGTGGTGCCCAGGGCCTTACCTGCCACATCCTAAGTATGCCACTTTGTAAGCACCAGTGCAAAGCATAACTGAAACAACAAAACTCACCTAGGATCAGACTACAAATCCCTTTAAAGCTAAAACCATGTGACCAAAAAAGAATTCTGTGTGCCAAAAATTTTCCTGAACCCCTTTACCGGCCATTTATTTGTGATGTAATGCCAAATGGACAAGCATTCTCGGGACAGCCGCTAAAGGTAATAAAAAGCCAAAAATATAAAAATAAAAGTCAGAGTGAAATATTACTGATGAAAAACCTATAACAATAAAACAAATACTACAACAGTTTGAACAGTTTAACCCCTTTACCGTGTATTTAACTGTAACTCAATGTAAAATGGACGGATATATTTGGGGTTCCCAGAAATGGGATTAACATATGATGCAAATTCAGATCAAAGAAGTAAAATCTCATGAATTTCTATAGCGCTTTCGTAAGCAGGTACAGCAGTAGCTGCTTATTCCCAGGCACTTAATCTACAGTTGAAATATCTATATCTCAAGTTTAGCGGTCAGCCATGCAAAGTCAATTTCAAAGACAAGTCAAGAGCGGGAATGGGGAAGCAGCAAGGCAATCTTTGAAAAGATGTAGAGACTACAGAAAGTCCAGTTGTACTTCGACTCATGCAGCAACTCACGAGTTCAGCATAGGACGAATAGTGCCAGTCGATGTTAATATGGGGCAAATTAATTTAGAAAGAACTATGGCCTACTAAATCACTGTTTGAAATGGTAATGGAGTGAGTGATACCAGATCAAATTTCGTAATGTAATTAGAAAGCCAAAAATAAACTCCAACCAGATATAATCCAGAATATAGAAAGTTAATATTAGTGAATAAAATTAAAAATTTCTCTTGAATAGTTCTAGTCTGCATCATTGCTTCCTCAGAGAATTGTTATAATTAATAATTAATGTAACAAGAGTATGCTATTTTCACCTACGGAAAATCAAACAGATTAGACGCTATCTGCCAACAGACGTAGTGATCCTACTGGTGCTTACAATAATTCTGACACGAATCGATTATTGTAATAGCGTCCTATATGAACTGCCAGAAAATCGTCTCCGATGTCTACAGTCAATTGTGAATACATCTGTGAGACTGATTTTTGGTGCGAGATGGTGCGATCATATCACTCCTTACCTAAGAGCTAAATTGCACTGGCTACGAGTTCCTGAACGCATAATATACAAGAGATGTCTGATAACGTTCAGAGCTATAAATGATCAAACCTGTCCTAATTATCTGGCTACACTGATTCAAAGACACGCTACGCCTGCCAGTAGCTGACAGCTTCGCTCTAGTAACAAGGCCTCCCTAATTATCCCACCACCTTCGCAAACAACAATTCTAGGTGAAAGATCAGTCACCAGAGGGAACCCACTTCTGTGGAATTCCCTCCCGGACTTCATCACTAATTCGAAATCTATTGAACAGTTCAAGAAGAATCTTAAGACACACTTGTTTAGTACATCGTATGATTGCTAATTCATTATTGTAAAGCACTCTTGATTTAGGCTTATGCCTTGTTATAGGGTTCTATAAATTATCAGATAATAATAATAATAATAATAATAATAATAATAATAATAATAATAATAATAATAATTACACACCCTTGCAGCTGTGCTCCTCGTTTGAAGTTCATATCATCCAGTGTATGCTGTTTCCTGGTCGACATCAGCGCAGTATTTGCCAACTTCAACTTTCTGCCTTCGCCTCCCTCGTTCAAAGACAGAAAACCGGGCTTTCGCTTATATCTAAGTAAATAAGTAAATAAAATCTAATTAATGTCTATAGCGCTTTCAAAAGCAGCACCGAAGTAGCTCTTTATTCCTAGGCGCTTAATCTCAGAATGAAATAGGTATAGCCAAAGGTGGGGGTCATTGATGCAGGGTCACTTAATCCAAACGGTCAATGGCTGGGACGTTACAGCTATGGAGGAAATGATTTCTTGAAAAGAAATTATTTGAGTTCAGCAAGAAAATCTTGAGATGTTGCAAGAATGGAAAGAAATTGTGGCTTGGAATTTATTTGACCAGGGTGTAGACATCGGAAGGATGCTGGAATTGAGATTGTTGTTGACAGAAAAGGCAAAGATAATCAAAACTGTCAAGAGTCTTACAGAATCAACCTCTCAGCTGGTTCGAAAACACAGACACCAAATAATAAATCAATACAATTTTTCACCTAAAAACTTTAAAAGAAAATCTACAAACAATTAACTAGAGAACTAATTATGAATTGGGGGTCAGTCGGAATAAACTGAACCCTTTCAAGCATAGATGTCAAAGAAGATTATTAGCAGGAAGCAAAAGCTTAATGTTACAAAGCTATAAGTATGCAAGTATTTCTATTTTTTGATGATAACTAGACATACATACCAAGGCTGGAAAACGTAATTCTAAAAACCAATTTTTTTTTGTTTTTCAAGTAAAAAGACTCATCATTAATGTTTCAAAAGTTTTTTACTCCTTAAGAACAGCAGAATAAATTAAGTTGCAAGAATATAGAGAAGGTTTTATGGGTTTTGACATGCCAGACATTAAAACCTAAAAAACATTTTAAAACTTACGTTTTTTCAGTCCTGATACAGCCACACACCATAGCATTTCAAAATTTTTTTTTCATTTTCTCAATGTACTAGAATGCTTCAAAGAGGCAAACCAACCCTAAATTTCCACTTGAACAGGTCAGACCATTTGACGATGATCGGCTGCCATAAAAATCAGGCAGTGAAATTATCTTCTCTGACTTTAATGCGCTCGACTCAAGAAATCCTTTCTTGTTCTCAGAACCCTTTCTGAAACAATCATCGCAAAACACGAAATTCACTATCCATAAAAAAGTTCAAAGTTAGCAAATACTGCAAATCTAAATGAGCTCATCATCTACATCAGGGGTGGCCAACCTTTTGTTACAAGGGGCAACTATAAATTGTGATCAACATGCAGAGGGTCGCATGTTTTTGCTGCCTTTTGCACATTGCTTTCAACAATCACTGCAATAACAGTAGTAACTGGTAGTAGTTATGGTTAAACAGTAGTCTAAAAGTAATTTACTATTTTACTAAATTAAGGACAAGAACTAAAAGTCTTACTCATGACTCAATATTTTATGCATAAATAGGATTTTAAAAATTTCTTTAGAAAAATGTCTTGCAGGCCGCCAATTAGCACCCGGCGGGTTGCGAGTTAGCCATCCCGAAATGCATCACTGATCTACAAAATACATCACTAAAAATATTTCACACAATTATGCACTTTAACCCTTTAACTATGAGACACTTTGTAACTGTTTGCAATGTGACCGAGTATACTCGGTTCCTGATGTTTAAGGGTTAAAAGCATGCAGCGGAATGAAACTAGTAACGCACCCTGTGCTGCTGTATGTCCTTTCAAACGGATAAGAATTGTCGACAATTTCGTCTAAAGGAGATAGGCTGTGCTCTTTAACTCTAAATAAAAATTATAAATTCTAATTTAAATATACATTTGATCCTCCCACAAGCGATCTCTGTATTTCTATCACCCACAAGTGAACTTAAATCTCACAAAATTTTAGTCGCCTGGATTACTGAAACAGCCTTCTGTAATCTGCTGCTGACAGCAGAGAACAACGAAGTCACTGGCATGACAAGTCACTCGGTACCACTCAAAGGGTGGGATATTTTTTGCAACAGCTGCAGTGGCATCTTGAGCTAGAAAATTAGATCAAAGTTACATCACTGCTCTACATGTAGTGTCCTCAGTCAGGGCAGTATTTGTAGTGTCATCATCTTCACTTCACCACCATCATCACCACCATCACCACCATCACCGACACCATCATAACCTTCACTTTCTGCCTGCATGGCGGCAATAGTTAGATACGAAACATTCCCACTTTGCTCGATCTTGTGCTAATCTGCATCCTTCCACTATTGTCATGTTCTTTCTTTCCAGACCCTCCCTGACATTATTCACCCATCTTTTTCTTGGCCTTCTATGGTGAAGAGAGGAAATTCCCAGTCACTGCTTATGAACTTTTGCCACTCTTCAAACAGCATGAAGAGAAATGAGGAAATGGCAGTTTCCCCCATCCACTGGTCTGACTCAAATATCACCCTGTTCAAAGTCACACACACACCAAAGTGCGTTGCTGAACTGATCGTATCTGTGCCTAATACTGTCGTAGATAGTTGTCGAATAGAACTGGCAGATTCAAAACAATTTGCTTGTTATAAATTCAACATAAGTGGTCTATCTGTCAGGAAGTCTGCCAAAAAAACAGTCCACAGTAAAATTCTCATTTCTCTTTCAAAATTTTTCTCTTCGTTCAAATCACCGCGTACATTCCATACAATAAAAATACTCGTATAAAATTAACACTAATAATAAAAAAAAAATAAATATGAACACATGATCCAAAACATAGCTTAGTATATTTTTATTTCCTGATCATTACCCCTTACTTCTAGCAACAATATCTTAATAAACAGTTAATTGCATGTTTAAATTATAAATGCTAAAGCAATGATCTTTAACGGACTGCAGCTTAGAGTAATAACAATGCAACAAGCAGATTTTTTAGCAGTGTCAAAAGAGTTAAGAGCAATGAACATTTAACACCATGGGCGACCAAAGAAATTTCTCCAGGGGAGGCATACACAATGGTCACAGTTAATATATATATATATATATATATATATATATATATATATATAAAATAATAATAATAATAATAATAATAATAATATTGGTTAAAAGCCAAAATAGTCACAAAAAGATATATGCATTTCCAGGGGCAAGTGCCCCCCTGCCCCACTGTGCTGGCACCCGTGTCTAACACACGATAAATTGACAAATACATAACCACCTGGTGAAATTGTTTGCAGAGGTTTTAATATGAGATGTGCTCTGAGTTGACACAACAACATCCTCTTTTGCCGGTGTATACTGAGACATCACGAAGTTGGACGCGTGCTGCGAATTAGCCATTGCTTCGATGTTTCTCAGGCCACCATGAAAACGAGAAGTATTGGAGAAAAGCAGACCTAAAAATTCATAAAAAATTCATAACTGTGCACCAAACAATAATATCACAACACTACACTCATCTTTCTAGGTCATACTTTTTTAAAATAAAAGGCTAACCTTTAAAACAAAACATTGAGATAGATATTACAATGGTATTATCTTAGTATCGGCCAACTTGGTGTTGTGCAACCGGTTCCAGTCAAAACACCGAAATTAAGCAATGTCAAGGATGTTTAGTACTTGGATGGGTGACCATCCCAGGACCTAGTCGTAGTGCTGGCAGCCAACCAAGCCATTCATCGCTTATGTTTCGATAAATTGGTAGCAGCGTTAAAGCTGCAAAGTTAAAACATGGTTCTAGAGAAAGTAATGGCAACCTACTCTAGATTAATGGCGTAAACCAACTGCGTCACTGCTTGCCTAGTACCCGGAGACCAGTGCCGGACCCTGCACTCTTTTGAATACAGGAATACGTTTACCTTTAGTATCTTGACATATTATTATTATTTCAAGACAATTTCTTGAGCGCAGTAAACATGGCTATCGAAGCAAAGTCAAGAGTGCTTTACAAAAATGAGCTGTTTAGCAAATGCATCTTCAACTGTTTCTGGAACCAATCAGGGAGTGTCTCAGTTGTCACTGTCTTCGGGAGCAAGTTCCACGAAGCAGGGTTTCCGCGCCGGAAAGATCTGCCACCGAAACCCACTGTCTTGAGAGGAGAAGGAACATCTAGTTGGTTACTGTGACCCAACCGAAGTAGAGAACGGCGTTCGATCACTGTGGTTTTTGCGATCAGTTCGGTGAGGTATGTCGGGCAGTGAGGGTTGTTTAGAACGCGAAACGTAAGCCAATGCCGCCTGAACGCTACCCGTTCTGGGATCCTTAACCAATGCAGTCGGTCCCTACAGAGATCCTTAACCAATTCAGTCGGATATAATTAATTGCCTTAGAGGATATCAGATAACTGCAATTTCCTTGCAGCAGAAACTCAATAAAAATTGCATTTAGTAAGTAAGCAAAGTAAACTAAGTAAAGTAAAATCTTGTGGATTCTATAGCGCCTTGGAAAGCAGCACGACAGTAGCTGCTTATTTCTTATGAACTATTTAATAAGATCTGAAGTGATAATGAGAAATAATATATAAAAAATTAGGTCATCATATACTTACAATATATGCAAATACAATATGACTCATACTTAAATTGAATGTTCTAAAGTTCTGCAAACCAGAATGAAGTGGACAAGGTCTGTTTTCGATTTCTGTAAGAAGCGGGGAGATCTTTTCCTTCTCTAGGTCAGTTTTGAATTTACAACTGTACGTTGTATTCTGTATAAAAACTATAATTCTCTCCTTCTGGACAAGTAGCTTCGTCATCATATTCAACTGAAACACAAGTATCAAAGTTTTAAAAAAAACTGAGCACATCTGATATATTACGGCATATTTAGTTGTCCTAAACTAATATTTTAAAAATCAAAACTAAAATAATCCATTTTACAATAGTTATTCAAAACTGCCTACAAGAGTACAGCCAGAAAAGTTAGGTATACAAATAATTTAATGGCATAAATATGGGAAATCTGTTTGCAATGAGAGCAAATATAGCTACTGGACAGTTTACAGAATAAAAGTTACAACTCTGAAATAAAGAGAAAGGTTCCCTATTGAGAGCTAAACGTTGAATATCAGGAAAGCAGCAACTTTTTTCTTCCATTTTTGTGACTCTGCAGTGAGGACACTTTTTTCAAAAGTCTTAGTCTTGTCTTACTCTTGTTTTGTAAAATACTACTAGTAGTGAATAAGTCCAGAAAGTTTCAGCCCCCTAGCTATGATATTTCTGAAGTTATGGAGGTCTGAAGTTGAGAAATTTAGGCAAAATGCCAAAAAATGGCCCACCCCAGGTACTATAAAAGTTGAATATCTCAAAAACTACTTAAGAGAGCAGGCTAAAATTTTATCATCTTTGAGATGGATGCTTGGGGAACATTTGTGGCAAATTTTATCATTTTTTGAGATGGTCAAGCTGGAACTTCCTGAAAAATTGGTTGAATTGACACAGAATGACTCCATGCCAACTCACATTACACTTAAATGAGATGATAAACAAGTGTGTTTTTAGTCTTGTACCAAACAATTCAAGATAGGATTAGAAGGAGAAGACAATGATGACATCATAACAACTTACCCTGATACTGTAACGTGGCATTCCGTTCCCATGCTTCACAGCAACATAGAAGTGCATGCGCCAGCAGCTGTCATCCGAGTGAATCAAGCAGACTGTGCCAGTGTGCCACTTGGGTGTCTCACTGGTCGTCACATTACACTTCCAATCGCACTGCGCCTTATAACTTTCCTCCATCAAACACCTATGCAAGAGAATGCACCAAAAATAATGATAAATGGCCAAAAATATTGCACAGGCAGGCGTCAAACAACCAATGAAACCACCAAACAACCAACCACTGAATACAGAAAATGGTCTCGTGTTGTTTGTTGCTAATTCGGGTGTACAAGAAACGGTACTTTCCCGTTATCCGGACCCCAGTGAAGTGTAATGGCTTTTCGGTCGGGAACCTGACCCTAACTCTAACCCTAACGCCTCTCTAGCCATTAACACCATCTAGTGGGGTCCGGATAACGGGAAAGAACCTAAGAAACAAACACTGACTCCAATTATAGCTAAATTTCAATGAGAGTAATAAAGTATCGGCTCTAAAACAATCAGAATGTCTCAATAACAAAGCACGTCTGCTCTAAATTTAAATCAAGAACCAAGTGATAAATCCAGTCTAGAAATCGACTTCAATACACAAAATGAGCCTAAAACACTGCAGTCCACATTTACAGGCGCTACATAAATCGCAGCATTTGACCACTAAGCTTTTACTTTGGTCAGTCGATCCTAACAAGAAGCAGCGTCGTTAAAAGCGAAGCGACTCGACGAAAACTCGCATTCGCATCTTATTCGCCAATAATTGTTCTATTTTCGACGTAAATTCATTTAATTCAAAAATAACTGATCTTTCTTCCGATCGGCCATTTCCACTCGACGAGAACAGACCCAAAACCCGCCACAAACAGAGAACACGTGAACCACACATTATATGGCGTCTTTATTTTTGCATGCAACCTCTGCCCTCCTTTGGATTTATATCTAATCTAATCTTATACTTCTATAGCGTCACTTCATAATACATAGAATCATCAGCAGATGCCACACCAACTTCAAAACGCATAAGATCCAAGTCAAATACAGAAAACCTGCATCGTACACAGTAGTATACAGTGATGGGCAACTAACTAAAAACATTAGTTTAACTACAACTAAATTTAAACTAAAATTAAGTAGTTAAACTTTTAGTTGCAAACTAACTTTCTAAAACCCTTAGGTTAATCTTGTTTGTTTTCTTATGCTCATGGTATGTCAATTGTTTTTTATTTACTGTGAACATGTAATGTCCTTTTTCAGTTTTCCACCTTAATTAAATATTATATATATATATATATATATATATATATATATATATATATATATATATATATATATATGTTTATAATAATCAATTGATGATTACTTAAACTCAAACTTAAACTCAAGTTATTGGGCTTTTACTGTAGCTTTCTTCGATGTTCTGGTTTTATAAAAGTAAGTCCAATGTAACTGGCCTTCAGGCATTGTAAGACTAGAGTCCATAGGTGTAAACTTCTATTAGAGAAATTTTAGAGAGGCCACCATAGGGAAGGTGGAAGGCATAGGGGAGTTCCCCACTTTTTCATTCAAGTTTACACCAGTGCTAGAGTTCATAAGAACTTCAAAAGAATACAATCATGGAATTGTAATATGATTATGTGCTGCTTAATTAATAATCAGTAGATAAGAGCATTTGGTTAAAATTAATAAATGTTTTAAAGGACCTGTATATAGTGAAATTGTTGAATTATAGTTATGTTTAAGATTTTCAAATAATTTTGCTAGAAATATAAATAGATTATAATGACTGTTAAGTTATGCCATATCTGGCAATTATGATAATTTTGTGACATTAATAAAATAAAATGTGAAATTTGTTATCTGCTGGTATTATCACTGTCAGTGGCTGTTCAAATTATGTGTTATTAAATTCATTCATTCATGTTATTATTAATTGAAAAAAGTTTACTAAACTAAAAAATATAGTTAAACTTTTTGCAACTAATTTTACAACTATTTCTCAGGTATCAGGTATGTGTTAATGAAAACATATAGAGGATGCTCACAACATGAACATGTCAAGGAACAATTGAATTCATTAATCATCGTCTATTTAATATTTAAGTCTTAGCCTAGACTCTAGACAGCAGGAACACAAGTTTGTCAATTTTTTGGGGAAAAAATGACCCAGAAAGGATTAGATAAAAAAGGTGGTGGCCGGTCTTTTAATCCTAGTCAATTAATCCCAGTTACTTAATCCTAGCCATTTAATCCCAAGTCTTTTAATCCCAGTGCAGATAATCCAGTCTTTTAATCCCATTCCCTGTACACATAATCCAATGACATTCAATGATATAAAAAACCTATTTAAGAAATGTTCGTGTTATACAAACATAGTCAAACATGGTTATAGGATAAAAACTAATAGGGTTGGTGTTAGGGTAAGGGTTAAGTTTAAGTTTCAGGATTAAGTGACTGGGATTAAATGACTTTTAGATTAAGTGACTGGGATTAAATGGATGGGATTAAATGGCAGGGAACCAAAAAAGGTAATGTTATTGAGAATTCGGGACACCAACTAAAATTTTTCAGTTAAACTAGCATTTTAACTAAACTATTTATATTTAATTAAACTATGAAGATAACCCAAAAAATTTGTTAAGCTTTTAGTTAGTAACTAATTAGTTAACTAGTTGCCCATCACTGATAGTATTATATATATAATGTTTACCCCAAATTTTTATCGTAATGTTTGTAATGTGTCTGTAGTGTTTAGTCCAAACTGATCCAAACTGAGAACTCATAATCAATTTGAATCTTCGCCACAGCCCACAAGTTACTTAACAACCAGAATTGGTATTCAGCAGCCTGCAAATGCCTTTACTGAACATAGATAAGGAGCCCCACAAAAAAATTCTATCTGCTCTGACACTAAGAGACAACAAAACACCATAAATAAATTAAAAGTACAAGTAACATTCGGTGTGTTTATACAGCTCTTTCATTGACACAGTACAGCAGCAGCTTCTTATTCTCAGACGCTTAAAGAATCAATTAATTATATTATTAAAACAAAACAATGTTTCTGTAACAGACTAAAAACTCAACAGGACATAAATGGCATCAGTAATATATGCAGCGAACTTTATGGAATGGCACTTTATCGGTCTCATTGTCATGTTCACGGCGAAAATCCCACAAGAAATGATCCAGAATTATGGCGTTCATCGGCAAATCATCAGGAAGATCTTTGTCCTCTCTGATCATATCTCTCAACTTTTGAACAAGCAACTGCAATAAAAAACAAAGCTCCAAAACATTAAAAAATTACAAGAAGTTGATCACTAGCTTTCTAAAATAAATAATTATTATTATTATTTCTAGACAATTTCTCCAGCGAGGTAAACAAGGCTAAGGCTAATGCAATCATCAGGGCTTTTTGTGCTGGAACGAGGCGGAACGTCGTTCCGGAAAATCTGAAGACTGGCTTGTTTGGCAACATTAAATTCATAAAAAGAAAATTTAGAACTATATCTGTTTTCCCTATCATTTCAAATGTCTGATTAATTACACATGTGAGAGCCAGTGGCATAGCCACAGGGTTGTTCAAACAACCCCATTTCAAATATATGACCAACAGAATTTAGGTAAATCCGTTGACTTTTGGTTGAAGGAGGGGTAGTTGGAAGGGGAGGGGTCGGCCGCGGCTTCAGTGTTCAGTTGCAGAGTGCCTCCAGTTAACAACCCCACTTTGCATAAGCTGGCTGCACCACTGGTGAGAGCATGTTAATTAAAAACACATTATACACTGTTGTGTTGATTATAGGGCCATCCATAAATGACATCACGCGCTTAGGGGTCGAAACATTTGTGACGATGTGTGACGACAGGGAGGGAGGATTTCCAGAAATGTGACGTCATATAATACTAAATATTTTATTAATACCACAATGCTATGTTACCGCAAAATTGAAGTATTTTACACTTATGATTATTATACACTTCATTTTCAAAAAAGAATTTGAAAAGTTTCTGAATATTGTTTCAACTATAATAATCATAATGAATATAATATTTTCAAACAAAACGTTTATTTTGACATTGGAAAGACGACAAGAGGAGAATGTTAACACATTTTGATGTCATATTTGAGGAGGTCTGATTTTTTGTGATGACGTGTGACGAAGGGGGGGGCAAAAAACTTCAAAAATCGTGTGACGTCATTTATGGATAGTTCCATAACAACTGTACGGCCGCTGTGTCATTGTCATGTTGACAATTGACTTCCGTCTATTGAGTTTCGGAAAATATTTTTTTTACAAAAAAGTCCTGGCATTCAGCAATATTGTCCAAATGTCATAGCCCTAACTGAGTGGGACAACGTATCCTATTCACAATAACTATTTTTAAAAGACCTGGGATTACATAATAAAGCAATGATAATTATTACTGATAATTCTACATTTTATTTCAAATAATCAATCTGTGAAATGTATCCCTGAAAGCCTAGGTTCTAGCCATTATGCTAATTAAAAGGAAACCATATTCTTGATCTTAATATCTTAATTTCCTTAGCGTGGTCATGCAAAAAGCCGCCATGGACTAACTCAAAACCTTATTTCTGGAACAAGGAGGTTTGTGCCTGAGGCATTACCAAGGAGCAGTTGAGTTGTGGACTAAATGCACGCGCGCACACATCCACCCATCCACCCATAAATAATTCTGCCATTGTACTCCAGTTCATTCATAGTCTAGCCATCATCTTGCTCTCTGCCAACTCTTTAGTGGCAATAGCTAGACACAAATGTTTCCAAGAATCTCTATCTTCTGTTAATCGTCTTCCTTCTACAATTGAAATTCCTTTCATGTTCATATCTTCTCAGACTCTGATGTTGTCCATCCACTTTTCCTGGGTCTTTCTCTTCCTTTATTTCCTTCTATTTGAGTGTAGAGTGCCTTGTATGGTAGTCTCCTTTCATCCATTCTGATGACATGTCCATACCAACTGAGTCTTTTCCTTCTAATTTTTATGATAATTGTATCATTTAGGCCAGCGGTTCTCAAACATTTTAGGATTTCTTGCGTGGAGGTACCTTAGAATTTTTTTTGATGACTTTTGGACCTCATAAAATTTGAATTTTAAGTCAACTGTAATTAACAGATAGGCTACTTCTTCTGTAAATCAATTTTTTATTCCGAAAATGGCAAATCCTAGTCATCAAATTAAAATTCAAATGGAATCAGCACTCTTAGAGATATTGTAACGACTTCCTCCCTCGCCCCCAACCTTTCCATCTCTCTCTGGTACCTTCACTGCCAAAAACAGGGGGGGAGTGAGTAGTCCTCCATCAGGATGTCACCGAGTCTTCACCATGGATTCGGCCTTCTTCATTAGAGAGGAAGGACTTTGACTTAGCTATAAGTGTATTCATAGATTTATCTACCATCATTATCGTCATTATTATCTATATACAATCAAACACCATTCTTTCAAATATATGTATTCTTATTATATGCATTCATTCATCAAATTATTCTTACAGTGATTATTATCATTACCATTCGCCTTTTGATAAAGTCAGCGTAGTGGGGCCTATACATAGATTCACACCAGATGGCGATATATATATATATATATTATATATATATATATATATATATATATATATATATATATATATATATATATATATTCTGACTAAACAATGTCTATCGCTATTCATGGTAAGAAGTGACCAGGCCGATATGCGGGTTGACGTAGGAGCAGATCAGCAGTAGGTTCGATTTCCCCCTTTCATTATTGAATTCTATCTATGTTTATATGCTTCCTTCTGTCAGTCTTCTTCTCTTCCTTCTTCCTCCATCCTCGATGTTGTCCTTCTGTCCTGCTTCCTCCATTTCTCTCTGCACTCTCTCTTTTCTCTTTCTATGTCTGGCCTTTATATACGGATGCTCAGACGGTGGTCAGCCGCCCGAGTACAAGCCCAATGTCTGCTGTATTCGCCTCTTGCATAGGGGCAGACCCAGGGTTGCCACAATATCAGTGTGTGTTGTGTTCTGAGGTGCTGGTGAGATATCTTGAGAAAGTAATCCCTTTATGGTCACTCTGAAATCGCTTGGTGGTTCCCTATGGGACCGTGGACCCCAGTTTGAGAACCACTGCTTTAGGCTGATACGCTGTCTGATGACTTCGTTTCTTATCTTTGTGGCCGGGTTACTCTAAGGAATCTCCGTTAGCAGGTCACTTAAGCCACTAGCAGTCTGTATTCAGCCTAGTCTGCTTATCTCAATTAAAGACATCAAAACACCTTCTTACTTCAATGGCCCATAAAGTGCAGCCACGTATTTCAACTTCCAGCCGATCACCATAATTGAATAAGTGATCTGAAATTAAATAACCAAAGCACATGACTGATCACAGCAGTAGCGTGCAGAGGAGGGTCGGTTCGGTAGGGCAATGGCCCCAGGTGCCAACCAGAAGGGGCGCAAAAATTGATTCCGTGACCTTTTTATTGACATGGCGCTGGGTGCCCACCACTCTCTGCAGGCCACTGGACCATAGCGCACGTGAGTTTTGAACAGTGTGTTGATAAAGATATGAAAAATTCAAACATAAATATGACAGAATGGCAGTTATAAAACTACATCTACAGAAAATCCAGTACATGAAATAATTAAGTTTCACTTTAAAATCATTTATTTTTAATTAAATTCATACCAAAGCTACATTGGTGTATCGAGGGTATCCGGCATCCGGGGCAAGATATATGGGGCAAGATGTATGGGGCAAGATGTATGGGGCAAGATGTATGGGGCAAGGTGTAGGGGCAAGATGTATCAATGGTGCCCCTGTGCCCACAAGTCCTAAAAAAGGCGGAAGAGCAAAAAAGTCAGCCATTTTACCTAATTTTGTAAATTATGTTTTAAAATATTTTTTTAGTCACCAATTTGGTCCCCCCCCCCCCATCCTATCGCAATGCCGCTGCAAAGTGACACAGAGGGCGGTGGTAAATGAGTAGTAGTTTTGACTGCGAAGGTAAAATGTGGGTCTGGAGAAAGCAATGGCAAACTACTCTTGATTAATGATGCAAGCTGCCTGTGTCGCTGCTTGCCCGAAATCGGAGATCAGCATCGGGCCAAATGCTCAAAATTGAGTATGGGCAAACCTTCACCTTTCGATGGCAAACACAACAGTGAATTACACTGATAACTACTTCCCTGTAGCACATTACTGTGGATCAAAGAGAGCATATCTTAATTATCTAGTCCAGGGTTTCCCAACTGGTAGGTCACAACCCAGTACTGGGCCACGAATAGCAAAATGCCAGGCTGCAAAATTCTTTTAATAAAATTTCATAATAATCAGTTTTAAAATGTTGTACAAATTTTTATATCGTAGGTGTCAAAAAGCTGCAACAGCCTTTTTTTGCCTGTAAGACTTCAGACTTTCGGGACATAGGCCCTGAGTAAAAATGCTACTGGGTCGCGAAGGGAAATGTATACAAATTACTGGGTCACGAAATAATAAAAAAGTTGGGAAACCTGACCTAGTCACTTCAGGCATGCACTGAAACAGGAAGAATTCACTAATTTGAAAATCGAATGCAGAATAGAGCAGCTGGTCACCTGATTGAAGCAATTCCAAGAGGGGCTCTGAGTACTCAAGAACCCCAAACCATCCAAGAACCTGTGGAATGCGGTAGTCGGCAAATGCTGTCAGGCATTCTATGTCGTCAAAAGCTCCCAAGCCCCTCCCTCCACAGCACGCCCAAATGTCAGCCACTAGAATCTGAGCTCGCTTATAAATAGCAACTGCAAATAAAATGACGAAATTTTAAACACTATTTGCATTACTATTATAACTATGAACAATAATAAACTCAATTTTTAAAAGAATTAAATGAATTCAGCATCGTTAGAAGCACAACCTTCAATAACTAACACAGTAGCTTCTAATACCCAAGTCTATTACATTCAATATAATGGACTCGGTTATACTGTACCACAACACACAGCCTGCGTGATGTGCTACCGTATTGAAAGGTATTGGCTACACAGCCCCGCTAAGGCATAATTTCTCATTGTTTTGGAATCATTACTCTGACAATCGACAACACAAACCAAATCATGAAGATGTCAAAACTAGATCCATAAGATCCATAACTTAAGAAAATTTGAAGTTCAACTACAAATAATGGAAGCATTTTGATCTCCACATCTCGTTACTCCAAGAAGCGTTGGGTCTCAATTTTAGTCAAACTGTTCATGAAAAGAGTTTTTATTGTTAAGTGAGACTAAGCTTAGTGATTTCGTCCCATAAGGCCAATATTTCGACTTCATAACCTATTGGTTATAAAGATTGCTGGGATCAAATGGTCAACCACAAATAAGGCAAAGGAAAGTAGAGGAAAAGGTTTAAGGCATCAACTGAATGGCCACAGATCCGAATATGGTCCTAATTACTGCAAAATAGCCAGGACAAGATATCCAGGGCTCATCCATATAGTACTGTACATATGCAAAAAGGCATATTTTCAATTCCCCTCCCCCCGTTTGCACAACGTACATATGCAAAATCTCCTAAATCCAACCCTGCCTCCCCCTAGTGCATATGTATTATATGGATGTACCTCTGCAAGGTCAGTGAGAAAGACAATGGGCAATGGCCTCTCAATTCTAAATGGGACAAAGCACCAAAATCTTGGGGTAGAAAATTGGTCATCGTCCTCCTCAGTGGCGTAGCCAAGGGAGGGGGGTTTGGGGGTTAACCCCCCATTGGCTGCTGATGAAAAATTTTTTACATGCTTTCCCATACATTTTTCATTTCCGGACGTGATTTTGGGAGTCAAAACCCCCCCTTGGCTGGCTGCCGCTTGAAAAAATTTCTAAGTGCTATAGAAAATAGAAAAAACTAGAAAGAATACGAGGATGACGACCTTTTCTTTTTTTGCTCATCAGCTCCTAAAAAAATAAGAAATTTTTTTCCAAAGTTTGGTCACAATCGAAAGCAAAACCCCCCTTCCGGAAATCCTGGCTACGCCACTGGTTCTCCTCACCATGAGTAAATATGGCTGGTACTAGGCATCCACAAGTGTAGGGGTACTGACGGTCAGATGGGCCGATCAAAATGAAATTTTTTTAAAATTTACAGCTACATCCTCCAAATATTCCATCCTTGGAGGCCAAATATTTATTCTGCAAGGGATCTTCATAACACCTGATAGAAGACAGTCCACAATGCAGCCAATCTTCGGAGAGAAAATGGTTAAAGATAAGGCAAGGGAGTTTAGCACATGTTAGTCCTAGCTCTGTCAATAAGCTACCCTAACCAAAACATTACCAAGTTAATTCATTTAAAAAAGGAAAGAAACTTGATGCCTTTTTGTCCGTCATATTCGGTTTCATCTCGGAATGTTGGAAAATCCTCAACAACCCTTTTCACCAATGCTTTTGCACTTCTGTTGCACGACTCAATCACATTCACAAACCTTCCGTCATACTTCTGAAGAGCAAACAGAAAGACTAGGTTTCAAGCTATCATAGAATGTTCATCTTCAGATAAATCTAACCGCTATCAGCAGCAAATTGTATCAGTAATTTTCTGTACTCATTTGACATTTGCAATAGTGTCGTCAGGAATGTGTTTGTGCACCCAGTCACCAAGTGGCTACATTCAATGTTTTATCCAGACTCCAGGCCTTTGGGGGTGGGGGAGAATTGATTCGACTAAAGGGGAAGAAACACACCTCAACGCAACAATTTGTGTCAGTGCTAGGATTTTTTGGGGTCGGGAAGATTTTTGTGGTTTGGGGGGTGGGGAGGAATCTCCTCCTAACAGGCATGGATAAAACATTGGCTACATTGTCTGGTCAATAGTTTCAAAACAAATTATAAAAGATATCATAAAATGAACAAGACTTGAAACCTGGCCTTAAGGAGTCCTTAAGGCCAGGACCAAGGCCAAGGACTAACAGCCCTGGTACTGAGGGCAACAAAACAATTATACATACAATTCTTTTATATTTTATAAGTTTTATAAGTATACAAATATTACGGAAACATAACGGATTTCAACAGAGCATAATATTCAAATAACTGCAATTGACCTCAAGGAGAACTTTTGCTGCCATGTGAAGACTTGAAAGCCTCTCGTCCAGTAACGGCATCGGATAGCTAGAATCCGATCGAAAGAGATGATCCAGCTCATCACGGGATATGTTGCCGTAGAAAGTCGGATTTGTAATTGGAACCTTTGCCTGTCAAAGTTTCAATGTATTGAAAATTACAGTAACAAATCAATCAATCAATCAATAAACTTCTATGGCGCCACTATCACAATGCCCAGGGAATCAGCCGATGGCGCACCAAATCCAAATAGAATTAGAGCCAGGTCAATCTGGAAGATCAGTCAGAACAGATGGAGAGCAATCTAAGAGGATAAGCCAAGTCAAACAGGTATGTTTTAAGACCAGATCTGAAAGATGACAAATTGTTAGTTACATGAAGTGATGTTGGTAATGAATTCCAGAGCTTAGGGCCACACACTGAGAAACAACCTGTACCAACGACTGTGCGAGAATGAAAAACAGCAAATGAATTCCTCCCGAATACCTAATCGATTGAGTAGTATGTCGAGGATAAGTCGCATCTTAAGGTAATAGGGTTCATTATATAATATGGTTTTAAATACTAAAAGACAAATTTTATAATTAATTCAGTATTTGATAGAAAACCAATGTAGGGACTGTCTAGCTGTCCAGAGCTATATGTTCGAATCTTGGAGTTTGGCTACGACTCTAACTAAGGAATTTTGTACATTCTGGAGTTTCTACATACAGTAAAACCTCTTTAGCTCGCCCCTCTTTAGGTCGCCAAACTCCCCTCTCGCCATTGATGGGTCAAGAACGGATTTCCACTCATGTAAAATAACTCATTTAGTCGCCAAACTCGCCGCTCGCCGTCGCCACAACTTTCAAAATTCCATGCCTATGTATTATGACCTCTTTTGCTCGCCATAGCAACTTTACTTATCGGTTTGACCGTTTATAGGCCAAGCTCCCGACCGACTGTTTACACAATTAATGACCCTTCCCCTCCCCCCGATGAATACATCGGTGTTGATAATCAGCTATTAACCTGTCAGCTAATGTCTGGTGAAGGGATTGTGGTAGAGGTCTGCACGGGGGGAGGGGAGCAAGAATCTGACCCCGACAGTTGACCTCCCTCCCGCCACTCTCGCCCCACCCTGCGATGGCCAATCCCGCTCCCGTGCACGGCTTTTGTCTCCAACCCAGCAGTCCCCGTGGCAGCAGAGAATGGATCGGATTTACAAAACTTTTCACCTGTAGGGCGTAGGCCTGTATGCTGCTGTATTACATCAGCAGCAGGTACTCTGGTCTGCATTATACGAAACACCGACGCAGCCTACTAGCTTAGAGCCTTTTCCTTTACAAGTTGACAGTTTCTCGTAGCCGACCTGCTGTCTATACATGAATATATAGCAACCTGTCATTTGTTCATGAGCTGACCCGTCCCTACTGGTATCCGCGGGGCACCCAAAATTCTCATCCCCGCCCTTGTGGGGGGGGGGGAGCAAGCCTACTGTAGTTTCAGTAGTGAGCATTGTATTCGTTAAGCCGCCAAACTCGCCCCTCGCCAAACTTTCACCCTTGACCAATAGTGGCGGGCTAAAGAGGTTTTACTGTATTTGAATTTGTGATGCCAAAAAACAGGGAATTGCAATAATCTAGGTGACTAGACACCAATGCATTTGGCTAACTGAATAAGAACAGGCTTAGGGAGGAGATGTTTGATGTGATAGATGTCCCTAATATGATAATGAGAATTATACATACAATTATCGCGATGATTTTGCATACTGAATTTATGTGACTAGTGAAAGAGAGGGAAGCATAAACCATTGAATAGAATTTAAAATGAACAAAATGAATTACATCTTACGTCAATTGCTCTGTTCAAGGCAGCGCACAATGACCAATAACCGGTCCATTCCTTGCCATTGCACCTCACCATGTACTTATGGTTTGGCTCACACCAAAAGGAAAAATTGAGCAGATCAGTAACAAATACCCTAAAAAAGACATCAAATCACAGAAAACTCCAGGGGGGACACATTGAACATAGTTTGGACTAAGACTACCTTCCATAGTCTGTAGCAAACTTTATTTTAAGCAATTACGTGACACATCGCATGTTAATGTTTTAATTATGTCAATTTCGGGTCTACCTGTTTGTTACCGTTTATCTTCGTCATGTGTTAGAGCAATGTTAATTACGTTAGATTTTTCGAATTGTCGAGTAAATCTTCTCAACTTTCGTATTTTTATTTCCTTCGTACCTTAAATATCAAGAAAGTTACATCGCTTCAAAATCGACCAGGATTTATTGGCACACCCTGTACTTTGTCAATTCTGAACATTATATTTTATGAATCAAATCTACAGATTCCTTGTAAACCGTTTACATATACTGTAATTCCTTTGACAACTGGAGGTATCTTCCTAGAAATTCATTGCATTCCACATCACCAGTCATATACTAGTCATATACATGTTCACATCCCTAGATCACACACTGCTCTTACTCAGCATCGAGCATTCCCAGTGACTGGACACTCTCTTTGGAATGAGTTGACTTCATCCACTCGAGCCTCACTTCTTACTCCTTCTCTCTGTTCAATGCAAATGCTAAAGTCTCACTTTTTATAATGTGACTCCAAAGCCAGGAGCACCTCTGAGTAGAAACCGAAGAGGTGCTAATAAAAAATGTTAAATGGTCATTACATAATAACTGACCATTCAATCATCCATATTTTGGGATGGTAGGCTAGTGATGCTAAATAGATGATGAGGAGATAAGATTTTTAATTAAATTGTAATTAAAGATTCCTTAAAAATTCAGAAAGAAATAAGCCAGAAAAAAAGAATACAAATCACACAAGACAAGACACTGCTCACTATACAACTGCCATCTAGCGGCGAAATACCACTCAAAATAAGTGAGAAAATCAATAAACAGAGCAGAAGAGCCATCATATAGGTGACCGGACAATTCGGAGACGGACAATTCGGAGTGGACAATTCGGAGACAGACAATTCGGAGGACAAAAATCGCCCCAAAAGTTGTAAAAATGTTTTAAAATATGACTTTTTATAATGGTTAGGGTTAGGTTTAGGGTTAGGGTTAGAGTTAAGGTTAGAGTTAGGGTTAAACTGTGCTCCGAATTGTCCGTCTCCGAATTGTCCGCTCCGAATTGTCCGTCTCTGAATTGTCCTAGAACCATCATATAACAGTATGTTAACCCTTTGAAATCACGATACCGTAATCCTGGTTTCCCGCAATATGAGTGAACAAGTATATTCTAATATACCTAAGATCCTGAGACCTAATGTACGAGTATACTCGTATATTAGTCTCAGGGATCCAGAATTATCAGTTTTCACAAAAAGGCCGACGGGGTCCAAAGGGTTAAATGTGAATGACAGCCTACCATTCAACTGCATTGTCGTCTTCGGTGACAGGGTTCAGTTCATTCAACTTCCACCGGTCAACGTCAAGAACTGCTTCTTTGTTTTTCAAAAGACCAAATATCTACAGAATTTTTTGGCACAAATAAAAATGAAGATTCAAATAGGCAACTCAGAGGCATTCACAGTAACTCAGAGGTCAGCAAACTATGGCCCACGAGCCACATGCGGCCCCCACCGAATTCCACGCGGCCTGCAAGTAATAGAAATTTATGTGCATACGAGCAGCAGAAAGTGAGGTAATTTGATATTATTTTAAGGAAACGTGGCACTTTATTTTAAAACCTTAAAATGGTTATTAAATAATTGATATTTGAGCAATAAACTGTCAGCATCCTGGTTAAAAGCATTTTGGCTCTTTGTATGTGCGGCCCGCCTAATGGCCTAATGTAGTATTAGGTTTCGTGCAGTCCTCTCAAGAAAGTTTGCCCATCCCCTGCAGTAACTGTTTTCAAAATATTCTCTTCACAAAAGAAACAGTTTAAATCAAATTAATATCAACTATTCTATCATTTGATGATTCAAGTAATTCTCTTTCCATAACTAGTCAACGACATTATCCAATGATTAAATCATAATAATTCTAATAAAATGCTGCCATGTTTATGGTACTAACTGACAAAATTATTAAATTCAATTTTAACAAACAGTGAAGCATAGAGAGACCTTCTTTCCTACTGAAACTAGTAAAAGTTACCTATGTTGTTTAAACTTAAGCAGGCAAAAACACAATAAATAATCCCAAATAAACTAAGCAAACATATAATTAACAACCTGCTATAATATTAATCTTTATTCGTGACAAGCACAGCATAAAAAAGTACACAAACAAAGAATAAAACAAATCAATGAAACAAAAACCAAATAAAATCAAACTAATAATAAACTAATAAACTAAGCACAAACTTTACACAGTACAGCCACTAGCACTGCCCATCCAGCCAGTCTCTGTCCTCAGACAAATTCTAGCAATGCACTCAGCAAAATACAGTGGCTTCTTTGCATGACAAAGGATGCTTGTCGCTTTTTTACAGCAGCATGTATACTTTCCAAACCCGTTAAAACTCTGATATAATCAACATTATCTGCCTCACTTGTTTTTAAAATTTTACACACAGCTACTTGAATCATTCTTTCAAGAGCATTAAGAGTACTTTTGTTTGGACATGTGGCTTCCATGCCATACAATACAATAGGCAGACAGTAGCTCTTTACCAGGTTAACGCATATTAATTCAGACGCGACAGCTCTGCAGCGACTATACAAACAGTTAAACGTACGAAAAAATTTTAATTTAACTTCCGAAATAGATAACCCGAAGTGCCTGTCCTTTTTCAGTGTCACTTCAAGATACCTAAATTCCTCCACAAATGGCAAGGCAACACCATCCAGGACCAATGCAGCACATGCGATATTACAACGTGTCCCAATCCTCATGACCATAGAAGTGAGACTTCTTCACATTAAATTTCAAATCCAAATCCACAAAGTCATTGGTACAAATATCAATGACAGATGACGTGGGAAAAGTCCAAAGTCAAGAAGTGAAGTAAAAGGTTACAAAAACCAGAGAAAAACTTGACTCATCTAGAATTCCAAGAACTCCAAACTTTTAGAGCAGCGGTTCTCAACCTTAATAGTGCCATGACCCCTTCAATTCAATTCCCTATGATGCGACAACCCCCAACCGTATAATCACTTTCGTTCATAATGTAAACTGTTAAAAAATAATAATAATTCTGCAACAATTACAATGTTTGAAATCATTCTAATTCAATTGTCTGCAATGTCTATCACTCAAATGGCAATTCTAGTTTACAAAAAACTAGTAACTACCAATGGGAAAATTTTGTGCAATTATAAGTTTTGCGCATCAAAAAATAGACAACCTCATATTTTCTAAGGTTTCAGGCGACCCCTGGCAAATCGTCATTCGATCCTTGTCGGGGTCGCGACCCACAGGTTGAGAACTGCTGTTTTAGAGTGACAAGACTCATTAGCAAAACATTTGTCACCTTCTGAGCTGTGTGCCTGATGCCATCGGTGAGAATTTTTACGTCCTTTGATCTCGAAGCAATAAATTTGCTCGCTTCTCTTGGACCCAAAATGGCAGAAGACATGATGGCAAACGACGAAACAGGATTTGTGAATTCTCAACGAAACCAAGTCAAAAACATAGACTGTAGTTTAAAATAAAACAAAAGTAAATAAAATCCTGTCAATTTACATAGTGCTTTCAAAAGCAGTAACTCAGTAGCCGCATATTCTAAGGCGCTTAGTTTCAATTTGAAATAGCTATATAGCAATAAGTGGGGTAAGTCAGGCAGGGGCATTTTATACAAGGGTCATTATGGTTGTGACAAAACATAAATAAAACATAAATATGCAACATATAAGCAATATATATATATATATAGTGCTTTTTTGTAAAAAAATAGGTGCCGGTACTCACGGTGGATTGCCTAACTTTTCCATTACGATTATGTGGTCTGTGGCTAGAATTTAACATAGAAGCGATTTTTGAAGCATAATGATGCATATCATTTATTAAGTATTTAAAATTTTTAGCTAAATCACAACTGCAAAGTCACAAGAAAAAAATTTTTTTTCACACCTTGAAAAAGGTTCCGGTATGCCGTGCATCAATATACCATCACAAAAAGCCCTGTATATATATATATATATATATATATATATATATATATATATATATATATACACACACACACACACACACACACACACACACACACAGTGCTGAAAGTCAGTTGAATGCGCCAGAACTGAGTTCCGCACCTTTTTGGACCATGAAAATTTTTTTCCATAATGTTTCAATATTTTTTCCAATATTGTAAAAGCACCGTGTATTTGTTGCAAAACTATTAAGCTAAGATTTAAAAAGCGCTATAGAATGTAAATGATGGCTACCCAATACCCATAGTTCGTTAGGGTTAGGGTTGCACCTTTTTCACAGACTTTCAGCACTGTATATATTATTTTTATATATATATATATATATATATATATATATATATATATATATATATGAGTTTGCTAGGTGGCACCACTATGGCTGCCTGTGCGTGATGTGCGCGCTTGCAAATTTCTTTGTCGTTTTTGGCATGGACCGATGTTTTGCGCCTGAATATGGTCGGGTGCAAGGATTAGAGATTCGTCCGTCGGTTTTCCGAAGAGTTCCTAACAGTCCTCATCTCCCCTAACCGCGTTATGTAATTTATGGAGGACCCCTGATGTCATTTATGGATGGCCTTTATATCAACCATGGCAAAATGCAAGGTCAAAACAATATACTTACCGGTATCCTAATTAATTCATACCTTATGTATCAAGTATGAATCAAAAGTTGTTGGAATTTAAAATTATTTTTTTACATTTATGTCCTGGATATAATTATATCATAATAAAGTTTTATCAGTCAAAGAATTAATCCGGTGGGGAATTTTCAGGTTGTGTCATTGAGATCTACAAGTGTAGTTCTGTTGAGAGGTTGCTTTAGGTGGAAGGAATTTCTGAAGGATGTGCAGATCATTTTCTTCAATTGCCTGGAATAAATTGCAAGGTTCGGAAAGCCTACACACGATGTGAAGTCTGCCATGTTCTGAGATAGATCAGCTTCACGTGGTAATCCGATTCTATGGAACATGTTTCTTGTGAACTTAACAAAAGCCAACTCTATCATATCATTCTGGAAGAATTTAAAGACTCGCTTGTTCAATACCTCATTCAAGCGACATTTGTGCCCTAGACGTTGACCATCGTCATTTCCACGGCGCTATAAAATTAATCTTGATACCACTACCAAGTGTATGAACGTTGTTCATATGGCTACTTTTCTAAGTCTATAGCTGTTTGGGTAGCGCTAAAATACTGCATACTGTTGAACGTGCATCATTGGCTCACTGTTAAAACACTGAATATTTTCTACCGGTGATTAAAGCAAGACATGCTGTAAATGCAGATAAGTTTTCTGTTGTTTCTGAATCAGGATCAGGTAGACCTAGGGGTTCTGTAAAGACGTCTTTGCCCGGCTGACCACTAAAATTCGGTTATTGTTCTTTCAACGGTAGATCAGGCGCTTAGAAATAAACTGTACCGGCTGTCGAAACCACCATATAAATTCACGAGATTTTACTTACTTACGCCAGTCAATTTACAAACTATATCCGAGGGTTAAGGGTATCAATAGCGCAGCGCTGTATGCCGATGGCCCGATGCAGTGTATTATTACTATAGAACTAAAAATGGAACCTTTGCACTTACATACAAGACGTGCAAGTTGCAACTACTCTGTTGGAAAAAAAATAATACATTAAAAAGAACGATTTCGAGATAAAACGTCCATTTAAAATTTTACCGTACAATGTACACGTGCGAGCGATGTTGCCGCTCGGCCTTTTCAAAAGTCACGTTTCTCCTTAAATTCAGAAAATAATAGTACACCTTTGCTGTGGTTACTTCAATATTTTTCAAACTGTACTTGTATCTGAAAATTGGCCCTAGCAGATGATCACTTAGCAATATAATAGATTTAACCAGTTTCACACGAGGCGGGGAGCCAGTCTTAGGGCTCGTCCACAAATGACGTAACGCGCCTAGGGGAGGGGTCCGGACATTAATTTGTTACGAAGTGACGAGGGGGTTCCGTAAATGTGACGTAACGCAACACTAAATTTTAAGTGACGACCTTTTCTTCTATTCCTTGTCAGGATATTTGGAGAATGAAAAAATACAAGGATGACCTTTTTTGCTTGCCAGTATGTTTGGATAGGAAAAATAGAAGGATGAATTACCTTTTTTACTTGTAAAGACTTTTCGGAAGACGAAAAGGGGGTCGGCCCGTTGTTACGTCATATTTTAAGGGGGTCTGACTTTGTTACATCACGTTACGTAGAGGGGAGGGGTCAAAAAGTGTCGATATCGTGTTACGTTATTTATGGACGACCCCTTATATATTAATTTATACATACACTATTGCTTTAAATTCATTTGGTAACCAGTTAAGTATTTACATATATATTAGAGAAAACTACAGTGCAGTAAATGCCAGTGTTCTCACTGCTTAATACTGTACCGCTCGTGAATAAGCTGGTGCACTGTGCCAAGTTTTCGGGCAGCGCTATAGAAATTTCGTGTTGACTTACTTACTTTCTTACCGAGGTATGGTTCGCACGATTTCCTCTTTTCCAAAAGCCCTGTGATTGGCTTTTACTAAGAAATTGCCATAAGGGTCGATCCATCTAGCTGGGCTACGTACACACTGAAGGGGAGTGGTTGGATTTCAGATACTTTGCATAAGTACGGTGCGAAAACGGGTGAGGGGTTGAAAATATGCTTTTTTGCGTCAGTAGGGTTCATCCATATAGTACATACGCAGTCATATTTTCACCCCCTCTCCTGTTGTACATAGTGTACATAGGAAATATCTCCAAAATCTGAACCTCCTCCCCTTCAGTGCGTACATACTATATGGATGAGCCCTATGAATAACATCACCATATGCTATAATACCCTAACTTTCCACACAAATCATTCACAATATTTACCACAAATTACAGTAAGCTAATTTACTCTCATCAAATAAAATGAACCCCTTCCACCAGTAAGCTAACAAGACCAAAACATTAATCACTTTTTGCACTGGGCTAGTCCTAAGACAAGTATGGGCTCATCCATTATCCATATAGTACGCACGCAAAAAGGCATATTTCCAACTCTTTCACCCACTTGCACACACCATACATATGCAGAATCTTCAAAATCCAACCCGCCCCTCAGTGTGTACGTACTATATATGGATGGACCCTATTATATTTAGCCATATCAATATTGCCATACTGGGCTATCTTGCACATCAAGTCACTTGTGTGACTAACAAAATTCTATCCAAGGCATTATAGTTTGATTTTTGGAGACAGAAAAAAGCTATAGGCCTAAATGCAAGTCAACATAGTACTGCCTTTCAACTATTTTAATTTTTTAGAATTAAGGACAAGAAGCTGCAATGCATTTTCAGAGATTATGCACAGTAAGCAGAAACTGGAATAATTAATGTTTTCCATAGATTTTATTTACCTCATTTACTTTTAATGGGGTCCACACACAAATGGCAAGAAAAATCTTTTCAACAGTGGACCCTCTCCCCCCAAATGGGAGTTCACCATCTTGGACTGGTGTAATCCAGTGCTTGTTTTAAAAAGGGAACACTACCATCTAATTTAGCTCATGGTCTTGATAGCAGACAATTTCTATGGGGATTTGGGAATTGCCCCATTAACCTTAAATCAACACTAAACCAGAAAAGATGAAGATGTCACAGACCTAATTTGCCATAAGTTTTATAGCAGAAATCGTGTGAAAACTAGAAATTCAACGAAACTAAGTATGCCTGGGGCAAACCAATAGACCACAAAAATCTCATCATTACAAAAGCGTAATAACATATACACAGAAATATTACTATATTAGTGTACAGATCAAAATATCAAAGCAATCCAGTTCATGCTCATATTAATGATAATAGTTGATCATTATAACACATCTCTTTGTGCACAAATTATCAAATTATTCAATGAAATATACAAACAGGCAATTCACTTAACTTCCAAGATGTTCAATAAGAAAAATTCTAAAATCAAAATACAATTTACAGTGTGCCTAAAAATTCACAGGAAGTTGTCAAATTTTAACAAATGGTCTTAAAGAACATTATATATATATATATATATATATATATATATATATAATTACAGGTTTATATATTATAAAAACATATTATACACACAAATGAAACAATATGCCTGCATGTTTGCAACAAGGACGGCAAATTCAGCCATTGACTAAGGCACAAGGCACTTTACATTGGTCAATGCTTTGTTGTCTTCACAACCCATGTCAATTGAAGATTACCACACAAATAGGATTGTCATTTTGACCTAATCTGTGTAAAACAGCAGCACATTTGGTGGCTGGTCATGCACGCAGTGATGACAATATACAGCTTCTGCTAATGATGGTTGTATGCTAGTTAAGACTTGACTGAAAACATCAGCAATAGAAAACCTTTTTCTTAGGTTCAATTAATATGAAATTATGTACAAAATTTGGAATGAATAATCACATGGACTACCAAAGAGAAGTGACTGCAAAAAACTGTCACAATGACAACTCAAAAGAAACAGTCAATCAATCAATCAATCAATCAATTCATCCATTTCTAAAGCACCATCAGTGTAGAGCTGAGGGCATAGCCTATGGAGCATTAGAATTCAGTTAAATTGAAACTGGATCAAAGCAGAAGAGCTGTTATATTATACTGGCCAAAATAAATCTTGGGAATTTTGAAATCACAAACTCTTAAAGCATTGCGAAGTCTGGGAGTCGTTCTGGATGAAAATCTAACTGTGGTTTAACATATACCGGTAAATCGGACTGTAAGTAAAAGCTTCTTTGAACTGTGTCAACTACGAATGGTTGTAAAGTGGCTTCAACATTGATACACGCTCTCGTAAGTACAAGACTAGATTACTGCAACAGTCTACTTACAAATGTGACTGAAGAACAAATTAAACGGCTACAGCTGGTCCAAAATTCTGTAGCTCGGCTGATAACAGGAATGGCAAAGAGGGAACATATTACGCCAGTACTTCGGGACCTACATTGGCTGCTGGTAAAAGAGTAAATAAGTTACAAAATTGCCTCTCTCGTAGATAAATGTCTAAGAGGTGAAGCCCTTGAATACCTCGCGGCAAGCGTCAGGTTAGTGAGAGATAAATCAAGACACAGTGGATTAAGATCGAATGATACACAAGTACTAACAATACCGAGAACAAAAAGTAAAATTGGAGACCATTCATTCAAAGATCTTGGGCCGGCGATTTGGAAAGCACTTCCACCAGAAATAAGGGACAAACCGATTTTGCGGTCAGTTTTCCTAGCTCGTTTGAAGACGTTTTTCTTCAAAACAGCAGCGGTGGCACATTTGTGGAAAATTGTGCCTATGAAATGAACTGAACTAACTAACTAACTATAAGTCAGTATAGGTACCAATAATCAATGGCTGCCCTGTAGCAACACTTTTAATCGGATCTCAAAGATAAAGTGTCAGCTGCACAAAGCGAGGTTCATAACACATGCCAGAGCTTCTTGTGCAATAGAAAGTATGATGCAATTACTAGTAAAGACCAAAGCAAATGACTAAAACTGAAATTCATAATGAAAACAGACGATTGCAAAACGCTTGTGTTGAAATCAGTAATTGGAACCTGAATAATGTGCATAAATAAAAATTAATAACGATCCTGGCAAATATTTTTCATAAATAATGACGACTGCTCACGTATATAAAGCTGTAAAAATTTTAAATAAGGGAAGTTCTAGGACTGCCGATGCTAATACGACATCGGTACAACTCTTCTGACTCCAAGATGTCAGTTTTATGCAAATGTTTTCATTTTCTACTGGTTTCAGTTCAGTGGTTGAAGCCGGCCAAAATGAAACAAATTCAAAGAGGATGAATAGCCCGTGCAGAAGACAGCCACATCCTTTAAGGCTTTAGTGCTAAAGTTTCTAACTGACAAATTCAATTTCTAAATATCATGAAATACATTTAGATATTCATCACAGATAAAATCCTATTATGTATAAAACTTGATACAGTCAATACAAATTGAGTGAATCTTTCTCACGAGGCACAAGAACGACGCAAAGATCTGTTCATAACCATAGAATGTTGCTTAATCAGATCCACAGAGTAGAAGAAATGTACTAAGGCTGCCATCAAAAGCATGACTCTAAGATCTGCTTGCAAAACAGTTAAATCGAAAAATTCGGTTATGATTTCTGCTCTGTATTTCTGAATCAATTTATATTCCGTCGATTCCAAATGACTACGCTGCCGATAAATTCAACAATCACCATTATCCGATAAATACTTTTGCAGACAATACATTTTTCATTTATTCTCTGAATCATTTCTTTCAATTTTAACATTTTCTGCAACAGGAAACGCACTCCTTTCTGAGGCATTTGTCCCGCTACAGTAACTGCCATCACTGAATGACTCTTGTTTTGCATCATTGTGACACTTATGATTGTTGTATCTCATTAACCGCACATGCCACGCAATGCTGCTTACGCTCGACAATGTTCTGAATTGATGTACAATGTTTCTCGGGATGAAGTAGACATCGTTGTCACGCAGTCGTATGTTCGCGTATCGGATGCCTTCGCGCCGTAGCTGGTTGAGTTTCGCGTCATCAACCCAGACTATGCACTACAACATAAACAAATCATCTTGGATAAAAGGAAACAGCGAATTTCATTAACAAAACAATGGATTCAACAGAAATGCATTTCAGGTTAACAAAGTAAGAAAATCTTTTACCACACACATCCACTTGTGTCTCCCCATATATAAATCATAGGAGTGACAGTGGTGTAGCGGGTGGAGGGGGGGGAAGTAGCAGCTGCCATGTTAGGCCTTGGCCTTAAGGAGAAGTTACAAGTCTTTGGGTTCTGGTACAGAGGGTCGAGTCCTTGGTCCAGGTCTTTGTTCTTGAAATCAGTCAGTGACTTGGACCATAAAACATTGCTGTATTAATTCGAAGTCTAGCATGTAGGCCTAATGAATAAGAACTCATACATATTTTTAAAAGGGCAATTGTACTTTCAGGTTTTTGTCGGGTCGGGATGCGTTGGGTCAGCAGAGAAGAATTCTCCTTTCAAAGTATAATCGGTTCTCAAGCTTAGTCAAACACAGCATTATGAAGTGGCCAGACAAAATATCTGTAAACAAAATGTGATGGGGACAAAATGTGATGGGGACAAAATGTCACAGTTTAGGGTTAGGATTAGAGTTAGGGTCACATTTCGTCTGCTGACATTTTGTCCCCATGAAATTATGTCCCACCAACCATAATGAATGTTATTATACAGTAACAAAGTTGTTCACACATCAGTCTATGGTTCAGATTTAAGAGTGAATTCTAAACACCAGAAAGAAGGAAATTACTACTCATATACTCAATCCACTCTGTTCAACAGACTGTCTGATTATTATTATTATTATTATTATTATTATTATTATTATTATTCAGGACGATTTATTCGACGCCGTACGCATAGCTAAGGCTAAAGTCAAAGGCGTCTAACAACCAAAAGAAACTTTAAACAGGTGTGTCTTCATGTTCTTCAAAAACGCTCCTGGCGAAGTCTCCATGGTGACCACCCTTGGCAGGGTGTTCCACAGGATTGGGTTGCCTCTCCGAAAGGATCTGTCCCCAAGGGCAGGAGTCCTGGCCGGAGGGGGGACAAGCAGCGGATTGCGATTCCTCGACCGAAGCTGGGAACGGTATTGTACTGACGGAGCAGGTTGAATCAAGTCACGAAGATAGGTAGGACAGTGCGGATCATAAAGTCTGATAGTCAAGTAGAGTCTTAGTTCAGAGCATCAACAAAGTTTTCTCCAGGTTAGGTCAGGTCTTTGACTCTTCGTCCTTCAGCTGTGTCCAGCTATCAACTTCTCCATAACATCTCTCCAAAGTTTTCTGTCCTTTGCCATTTCTTCCAAAGTTTTCGGTGTCTTCCGTCCGTTTTTCCGTTGAGATTCAGTTTTGCCATGTTCAGGTCCTCTTCCAATCCGTCCACCCATCGTCGTTGTTTAGCTTTTCTTACTCCTCTTTCTAACCATCCGTGCAAAACAAAGAAATTTGATGGTAGGGTCCATTCTATCTTTAACTGGTTCAATATTTATTACTTTGTGATTGTGCCTCCACTGAGTTTGTTGACATTTGCAAAGTTTTTGCTATCTCCTCTTTTATAAGCATCTTCCATTTCATTTGCTGTCTCTTCCAACATGTTATTCTTATCTCCGGTTAATCTTTTCTTTAGCTGTTTTCTTAATTCATTTAGTTCAGCCATCTTTTCAATTCCATTCTTTCCAGGATTCATGGCTGCTTCTTTGGATTTTCTTTTTTCTACCTGCAATTTCTTCAGTTTCTTCACATATCCAGTTCTTTTACCCTATCTTTCTATATCCTAGTTCCTCCTCTTCCACTTTGTTAATTTCTGTCTTGATATTTTCCCATTCTATTTCTGGATCTTTGTCATTATCTGTCAGGTTTGTTTCTTTAGGTGCTGCTATATAAATATTCAGCTGTATTACATCACATTGCAAATCACAAATCTTGTACAATTTGCAACCACTCAAAGTGCAACAATCATCAACATTAAATATTGATGTCAATATTACACCCAGATAAGAGCAAATTGACACTGGCCAAGAGCTTTTACCAGCATCACCCCTACCAAGAATAACAGAGTATTTATGTTGTAAGAAGGTTATTGATATCCCAAGGATATGGAGATCAACCATATTTATCAATAGAAATTTTTAAATTAAAAACTTGTTCAAATTGCATACAATAAAAGCTAAAGAAGCAATATAAGAAATTGAAATTTGACACCTGTGACACTGGAGGCTCATGGATGTCAAGCTGTAGCTTTTCAACAATTTGGTTAAAGTTTGAAGCATGAAAACATATGGCATCCTTCACAATACGCTCTTCACTCAAACTGCAAACAAGAAACAGCTCAACATTATTTCAGAAATGCAGTAAAAGACACTTTAAAGCTCATCCTCTAAACGCTAAAGCATCTGTAATCTCCAGTCACTAACAATACCATATATCACTAGCTCCTGTTATGTGTTTGTCCCGTCAAATGCGCGCCCAACATTAGTACACCAACATTTGGGTGATGTTTGTTGCTATAACACTAGTCAACAAAATAAAAAAAAAATTCTGTCACAGAAATGAAAAAGTCTGATTCTATTACAGTTTTTTGCAAGGAATTCAGATATGTACTTAGAAATTCTCCATCACGTAACATTTTTCAGTGACACGTAGTTTAAATTTCTACTATATTGCTCATATAACATTATATGTGTTATATGAATATTGTAACCTGCAGTCTCCTAAAAGGTAGTTGTATATGATTTTCTACGATATTGTACCTCAGGAACATCCCTTTTAAGAGTCCAACAATAGTCTGCTAGCATGATGGAGCTCCACTGGCCCTGGCACCTATTTTTCATTACTGAAATGTCCTGATGAAACCTTTCTCCATGTTCATCGCTTACTGCTCCTAGATTTGCAGGAAAATAATCCAGGTGTGAATGCAAAAAGTGCATTTTTTAAGACATGTTACATCCCATTTCAATAGAGTATCCATTAATTTTGTGCAGTTGGCTGCCTTGTTATTTCCCAAGAAGTCGCGACAAACAATCTTAAGGAAATCCATGCAGCTCTTTCAGTGTCATTTAACTGAGCATCAAAGTTTTCATCTTTCATCAGTTATTATTATTATTATTATTATTATTAACGTACTGATTTATGTGGTAACTCGTCCGAACGAACTGCGTGAACACATTACAAAGTTACAGATAACTCGTGCGATATAACCAGGTTTTAAGTCTCTCTTTAAAAGTATTCAAGGTCGTAGAGAGCCGTATTGATGGCGGTAGACAATTCCATGCCCGAGCCGCGGCCACGGGAAATGCTCGATCCCCGACGGTTCGGAGGCGCATCCTCGGGACCACCAATAAGGCGGATCCAGCCGATCTCAATCTCTGCCGGCTTGCGTGGTCAGCCACTCGTGATAGTTCGGACGCAAGGTATTCTGGACCGGCTCCATTCAGGCAACGGAAGGTCAATGTTGCCAGCTTGAAATGGATCCGCTCTGGCACAGACAACCAGTGCAGATCGCGTAGCAGCGGAGTAATGTGATCGCCTAATGAGGCCTGGCATATCACTCGCGCAGCAGCGTTCAGGACGGACTGGAGACGGTTATGTAGATATTTCTGTAGTCCAGCGAGAGTTGCATTGCCGTAGTCTAATTTGGACAGCACCAGTGCAAAGACCAGTGTTTTAAGACCATTGGCAGACACTGATCGACGGATACTCCTGATCAGCCGCAGGGCTTTGAAGCACCCTGCCACTACATTTGCCACATGTGACTTCATTGATAACGCACTGTCAAGATATATACCTAAATTCCGCACGATCGACACCGGTTGCACTTCCGCTCCATCGATGTAGATGCAAGACGACGGTATCCAGTGTTTCTGTCTCTCAGCAGCCATCCAGAGCACTTCCGTCTTAGCAGCATTGAGCTGCAGTCGATGTGACCTCAACCAACTGGTCATCTCAGCTAAACACATCGTGACGCGTTGTTGAAGCTGCTGGATCGCCGCAGGGGGAGCTCCCGTGAGACTTGCGTGTCGCGTCCGCGTAAAGGTGAGCTTGCAACCCGAACCGCTGGGCAATACTCACCATATCGGCAACGTATAGTACGAAGAGGATAGGTCCCAGGACGGAGCCCTGAGGGACCCCACGCACTACTCGTGTGGGCGGCGTAGTAGAACCGCACAGCGTGCGTGCTGCATCCGGTTCTCCAGGTATGAGGAGAACCACTGAAGCACAGAGCCGCCCACCCGTGCGATACTTCCATCTTCTGCAGCAACGTAGCATGATCCACAGTATCGAGGCGGCGGTGAGGTCCAACAGCACCAGAACCGCCACGTCCCCCAGCGTCCAGAGCTCGAAGAATATCCGAGGTGACTTTCAGCACCGCGTTTCAGTTGAATGGTAAGCACGATATGCAGACTGTAGCTCAGGGAGCAGATTGGAAGACTTCAGGTAGCGAATAAGTTGTTTAGAGACGAGCCGCTCAAGTAGCCGACAGCACTGTCAAGTTGGAAATCGGTCTGTACGACCTGGATGTCGCCGGCATCCAAGCTGGGTTTCTTAAGTCTGGGAATGATGTAGGCGGACTTGAAAGTCGCCGGTACGATTCCAGCAGACATCGAACGGTTAAATAGCTCGGTGATAAAAGGTGCGAGTAGGTCGGATGATTCCTTGAGAAGAAATGTCGGTAGAGGGTCGCTAGCGCACTGCTTGTCCGCAGTGCTCGAATCACCGATGCCACGTCGTCTTGGGATAGAGACTGGAACAAACCGAATTGGCATTGTGAGAACCGTGCGTTAAGCGTGGGCGGTCATGCGCCTCGGAAGCCTCGCAAACCCGTGCTTCCTTCTCACTGAGATATTCGCGAAGGAGTCTGCCAGAGGCGCGCTGTGAGCTGGCGTTCGTCGCGGCGAGTAGAGTGTTCAGAGACTTCCAGAGACGACGAGGATCGGCTCGTTCAGAGTCGACTTTACCGCTCCAGAAGACCTCACGTTTCCGGCGGAGCAGTTGCCTATAGGCTCTCCGACATTCCGTCCAACAGGTTACTGCCGTTGCCGCGTCATCCGGGTCCGAGAAAACTTCCGAGATTTCCGCTCAGCAAGCCGTAAATTCCTCTTGGCCATCCGACACTCCTCGCGTCGAACCAGGGGTCAGAGGAGCGGCGCCGACAGTTCACCGTCGTCTCGGCACCAGCCTTTCCACAATGTCGGTAATTTCCTGGTCGAGTTGAGCCAGTTCGCCGATGGTCATCGAGGACCATAACTCTGGTTGGCAGAGTCTTGACATCATTAGATCATTCCGAGCACGGAGGTGTCCAACATGCGCCAAGCACGACGTGTGACAGGAGCATAGACCGGCGTGGTCTGGTGAGCGGTACTGTCCATCGGACCAGATGATGGTCGGACAGGCCTCGCCAACAACACTGATCTGTGGCGGAACAGTGTCGCTGTGGTGACGCGACCACATCAAGCACACCACCACCGTGTGCGTCGCCTGAGTCTTCTGGAACACGGTTGTAGGTCGTGAAGAGCTCTCCGAGTTGACGAGTGGCTGTCTCTTCTTCACGATCGAGCCGCACGTTAAGATCTCCTGCGACATACACTGGTCCCGATAGAGTCGCGAGGTCTCCTAGCAGCTCTGACATTTCGAGAAGAAGAGTTGCGTGATCGCAGCTGAACCGGGTCGGTATACCACGGCCAGTACACACGACTCCACAGAGGAAACGCGAGCGCACACCAACTCGAAGTTTGAAACTGTCTCAAACCTTCAGCTTAGACAGCCGGATACCAGGAGCAGCAACGATGGCTACTCCGCCATGGTTGGTGGTTAGAAGGTCTCCGTCGCCTAGTGGGCGGGGCGTGCCTCTCGACTACTTGATATCCATCGCTAAGAAGTCTACCGATACAGGCCGAGTTTTGCGTCATGCCACGCCTCGCATAAGCCGATGACTTTCAGCGAGTGCTCCCGACAAACTTCTTGAAGATCGTATAACTTGTTGCTAAGCGACCGGATATTCAAAAGGCCGAAAGTTGTAACGTTACCCGCGCGTTCGTGTGTCGTCCGAGAGTTCGTACGGGTTAGAACGGCCGGCGGACGCCAGACTGAACATGAAGAGAGTTTCCTCCTTCTGAAATTGACAAAGTGAAACGCTCCATTTCCGACCTGCTCCAGCATCGGTCGAATACGCTTCGGCCAGCCCTCGTGCCCGCGATGACGCACGAACTCGCCTCTGGGTCCCGTCAGTTCTGATAATCCCGATTTCAGTAAAAATGTCAACACTGCGGAGTGTAGGACAGCAGCCGATAGAGTAGGCCAACAGCTCCTTCGACGTGTAACGAAACATTCCCGGCGCCATACTATCATGCACGCAAGACAGCGTATGCACTCCGATATGCACAACGTATCAGTGAGACGCGCATAATGAGCCGAGTATAGTGTACGCAGTAAGCAGTACGCGTAGTGAACGCAGTAAGCTTCGATTGAAAGTCACGACAAACGGACGCTTAACTTCACTTTATCCACCAAAGATCCGATAACTACTCCAAGTGACCCAGTATATGAGTCGACGTCCCCATGAACGTAGAAACGAGAGTTTTTCGAAGCCGAGGCAGGCAGTGGACGAATAGTTGAGCATGCCCTAAGTTTGAAGTTCCAAATCAAAAATCCAGTTGAGAAGGGTAGCGATAAGAATGCGTTCAGATGGCCATCTTGGTTTAACGGTAATTTTCGAAATGTTAACGGTGTCGGTGTAAGCTAGGTCACTTTCTTATAAAATACGCCAAAGTCGCTCGAATAATTATTAAACTTATACTATTTCCGGGTGAACTGTCAAATAGTACACATTTTGGTACATCGCGAGGAACTGAAAGAGAAAATAGTCCGACAAAAAACAAATAAGTCGCAGGATCAAAATTCCTTGGCAGCCACACGCGGCGCCACCTAGCTAATATTAGCACCTCTAATATTAGGCCCTACAAAAATTCCTTCTTTGATTTTCACCTCACTTATTTGTGGAAATGTATTTCTAAGATATGCAAATCCTAGTCCACTTCTATCCATGGCTTTTACAAAGTTCTTCACGAGACCCAACTTTATATGGAGAGGAGCTAGATATACTTTATTCGGCTCCACAAGTGGATCATGAATGTTTTTTGCCTCATACTTTTTTTCTGCCTCATGGGAGACGGTAAATTTGGGTAATTGACAGTTTGTTGTGATTTGGAAGTAATGCCTGCAATGTTTGTAAGGCAAAAGTAATAGTATGCCAAGTGATCTCTTGGTTCCCTCCAGATCATTGGAACAGCAAACTTCATGTGTCTAACACCCTTGACCCAACCTGTTAGGAGTCTGACACAGGTTATACAGCTGAAATGAGAGGCCCTGTATTTGTCCTAATCACCAATTTCACATCTAAAGTACAGCTTATAACATGTCTTAACAAGCGGAGTAAAACGCCTTCTTTGCTTCTTAAAAGTAACATCACCGCAAATGTAGCAAAAAGGAACTGGATGATTAGTACACTTTCTAGGCATTTCAAAATGACTACAAAGAACAAATAACCCTTAAATTATATTAACTAAGTGCTCTGTATTAAATAAATTTAGGCAAGCTCACACCAGATGGGGCTTATTTCAAGCAATATAATACAAGTCACTCTTGCTCATATCAGAATAGAACACACAATTCATGACCCATCGTTTTCTGCTTGTATCAGCCAGACAAATAGAACAAAGGGCCTGGATATATTATAACAACATGACTCAACATTTCTGCTGTGGCTGACAACATACAATAATATATTATAATTGGTTATGATGAAATTTTTTTTTATACTACCTCGGTTTACTGAAATAAAATTGCATTGGCTATTTCACAGTAAGGTATATTCTTTAATAGACGATATCTCCTGAAGTATGGGTGATGGAAAAATTCTGATTACATATTTGGAAACTACGTGAAAAACTACATATGGAACAGACCAGAGCGATTCTGTGACAAAAATTGTGTTTACCAGTGTAATCAGAGTTAGGCTTAAGGTTAGGGTTAACCCTAACCCATGGGTCCAACTAAAGCACGGATAACTTTTAATTTATAGCACAATTTTTATATTGGAGTGTAGTCATGTTTCACTCAAAATAAGCGCTTTTGTTGGTCGCGCAAATGTCGATCACACAAATAAATGTTGGTGTACCCTGTCGTGTGATCAAGCAAGCAAATATGTTACTTATACAATATATAATGTAAATTTACCAGTAACAAATTTTTGCAGTAAAAACGGTTAAAAAACTGGTTAAAAAACTGGTAAAAAATGTCATGAGATAATTAGTTTATGACTCAAAATAAAAACCTGAAATATCATATATGGCTAAATTAGGATTTAGATTCTATGGTATGCTAGTAACAGTCTGTTTGTTGTGAACTTGAGCATTTACTGACAAAACAATACATATTAATATAACAATAACATAAAGGGTGGCGCAAAAAAACCGGATTAGTCACATTTAGGTCTGGCATTTAATATAACATTGAATGAACTGTAAAATTTCAGGATTTTCATAATGCATAAGAAATTTCAGTCAAAGTGATGATTACCAAAGATAATAAAGTGTACAGAAAAACAAATCCAATATTAAAAATATTCCAAAGGCAAGCATATCTTATTGGTACAAAAAATTGTTTCAACACAACAAGTTAGACAAAAATCTCGTACTTTTGTCCACAGTGAACAGCCTTGAGTATTCCAACGGCTGCCGTTGTTACTCGATCGAGACCTTCACCAACATGATCTGCATGGGCCTTCGTTCGGTCTTCCACGAGAACCTCTCGAGTCCCCAACATTCGAGGCAAGTACTGAAGATTCTTCAACTCGTTAATTCCTCTAAATAAAACAAATCATAGTCAGATCAAATCAACACTATTAAGAAGGAAAGATTTATAAATTTATAAACAAAACTTGAGCAAATGAATGTGCAAAAAATATATGTATTATTATTAACTAGGGGTGCACTGTTAATTGGCCAATAATCAGCATTGGCTGATATTTGGCTGGAGGCATAATCTGTACTCTATTATTAGCACCTGCAGACCGGTTTGCAGACCAGTGTTTCTGGCTCTTGGGACCAGTAATACTTCCACACATACAAAGAGAGAGAACTATATACAAGTGGCTAAACAAGTGTATATCTCACGACATATTTAAGGTCATGTCATAGGAAGAACTTTAGCAAATGCCACCATTCTTCTTTTGTATCATAGGAAAATTTCTACTGGCCTGCCAAACTTAAGAGTTTGGGAAGCACTAGGATAGAAGATCATCTTGTGAAATCTGCAAGGGAAGTTACTGCAAACCCAACCATAATTATAATTTTTAGAACCATTTGAAATGGATGCGAAAATTGGATACTGAGGAAAACACAAAAAAAGAAAATAATGGCCTTCTAGAATAAATGCATCTGAAAAAACCATGCAGATTCCTTGGACTGCAAGGATGACCAACGAGGCAGCATGGGCTACTCTTGGAGATAAGCAGGAAGTACTGAATCAAGTGAAAGCACGTAACTCCACTACCTTGGTCACAATCTGCAACAAAAGTAACCTAGCAGTAAGCAGGCAGTCATGACAGGATTAACAACAGGAATAAGAAAAGGATGACCAGCAACAGTCTGGATTGACAACGTGGCTAAATAAACAAACATCAAAGGTTCAAGTCTGATCAATGCTGTCAGAGATAGGAACTCTTGGAGAACATTTACACATCACTGTGGTTAACCTTCATTTGATCAACCTTCACTGTTGAAGATCTAGATACAGATTTGAAATCATAATTACTTTAGAGAGCCAAATTCAAAAACCCATATTTAACAATAATTTCTGTAGTGGCCTATGCCTCGTGATTGACTTGAAAGACCAAATTATAATTGCTTCTTGGAGGCATGAAACATATGAATACAATTAAGTCAGTCTAACCGCTTTTTTGCTATTGGAGATTTTGGCAAATCAGCTGTAGGAATGACTTGCTCGCCAGGCCTTGACCATAAAATCGGTCCATCATTACTCAGGCTTCTATCAGTTCCTTTCAGGCACGACAGCTCTCCCCAAGGCATCACAGCACAAATAATTGGATCTTCTTCTATCGTATCTAGAAAATCCGGAAAGTATCCTCCAGTCTCTTCCGACTTCGTTCCAACCAGACTGACCTGAAGCAGCGGGCCACAGCGGTAAGTTCCAGCCACATAAGTTGTATAAACCATGTCACGAAATGATGCCATGTTTGTCGTTTCAACGTCCGACTTGCCCATGATCTGACGCCTAACGATCATTTCTGGATACTGTTCAGCAAAGTAGTCGATGAAATCTGGCAGCCTACGTGCGCCACCATGAATTACGCCCATGACATGAGATGGTACTCCCTCCTGTTGCTCATAAAACACTTCGTTCATGTACACCTTCACAAAATCCTTCAGTTCTTCAGAAGAAAGCGTCGATATTTCATCTTGGTAACTGTGGACCACTGTGGCGCCACCATTGGCGGATTCCTCGATAAATATCAACTGGCCAAACTTCGATTTTCCGTCCGATCGAGATCTTAGCTTACGCCAATGGTCAAATTCTGTTCTGTAAACTCCATTTTCACCAATTACATTGGCCTTCTTGTCGCCGTGCTTCTGTGGGCTGCATCCCTCTTTCACATGTTTAGATGGACTTCCAGTATGACCATGGCACACTCTGACCCTGGCATGTTTCCCAGTTGGCAAATCTGATGCATCGTAACTTAATTTACGCTTTGCTGGCTGGTCAGTCCCTGCATCCATTTGACATCCATTGGAGTGCTTATTATGGCGTGAAACAGGTTTGTTATATAACAGGTTAACCAAAGACTCATTAGTACTTGGTTTAGAAAAACTGGATGAATTTTCCATTTTCTTTGTTGAATCCAATATATCCGTTTGTATTTCTTTGCTGGCAATTGTTTCTGCTGATTTTCTTAAATGTTTACAGTGATCCGTACTGTGGCGCTTTCTGACAGTATGGCCTGAGCAATGTTTTACAGAATCTGAATTTCCACTCTGTACTTTTGTAGGTGCTGCACTGCCAGAAGATGATTTAACCATCGGCCTAACAGAATTTCCAATGCTGCCCTCTCCAGACTGATCCTTCTTGAGAGAACTTGATAACATCTGAATGGCTTTAATATATGGTTTCTTGTTGGGGGTACCTGATTTTTGAACAATAAGTCCCAGTGATTTTCCTTTTCTGTGATGCTGAGAATGCTCTTTGAAGCCACAATCAACTGTTTTATCATTTCCACTGGAGCCAGATGGATGTTCTCCACTCTTTCCTCTGCTTTGAGCAATAGAAAATTTTTGACTGCCATTCGGCTTTGACTTGTCCTTGCTGTTGAGATTAGAACAACGGTGGTGGTGAGAATTGTGACTAGTGTTTGATGAAACAGCCTGACCGCTTTTGTATCCATCAGAGTTCCTGTGACCAGATTGCTTGTGCTTATGAGGAAGAAGTGACATGTGCTGTTGGCCATCTTTACCAACATGACAGGTATCATTCTTAGAGGCAGAGTCTGTCTCTAATGACTTTGCTTGACTATTATGCGACAAGTCTGGCTGGTTATTTTGTATTTTATGAGATGGCACTTTGCTAAGAATTTCACTAGATTTCTCCTTTTCCAAAGATGTTTTTGAGATACTGCATGCACTATTTCTATCCTTTGTATGTTTCGAAGATTTCAAATCATTTCTTTTGTACTTTAATCTGTTACAATGAGAACAAGATTTATTTACATCACAAGGACATGAGCAAACATTTTTAGTCAGTGATTTTGAAAGGTTTTCAATGCCAAAACCTTTAGCTTTAGGTGATTTATCACTGCAAAGTTTAGCATCAGAGCTGTGATTCAACTCTGAAACATGACTGCTTCTTGACTGCATCTGGTCATCAGCTGTTGATAGGCTGTACATTGAAACCTCATCAGCCAGATGTACACTATTTGATTCCATCAAAGGAATACCGAATTGCGAGGTTAAGATTCTATCTGTGTCCTTTATCCACATTCCCTCTCCAGGAATTCTGTATTCTGCATTACAATCAGTTGCTACAGTACAATATACACTTTCACCACCATCAGCCACGGACAAATCTGTCTTGCTGCTTTCATATTCAGTGCCGACGATGACCCGTCGCTCAGTCAAAGGTGCTGGTGCTACAACCTCTGGAAAACCATTTTGCGAGCATTTCAAGTCCATATCCAGCGGTACACATCGATCGAAGAATGCTGTGGATTTCGCTGGAGTACTCACCTGGGCTACGAATAAAGTTCTAGTGTCAATGAGGCGTAGTGAGTCATCAGTTTCGGTGATGTTACGAAGACTTTCATCCTCATGCTCAGTCTCCATTTAGACCATATCCACCATAGAAACACCTCTTGAAGCAAACAATCGTTAAAACAAGCGCTGTATCAATTTTAAAGCAGTTCAGCTGCTTAGATCAGCTTCAGCGCAACATCATGACCGGTCGCAATAATCTTTGTCGCTTAAACGTATCGACGTTACAAAAATTAAGCCATTTATTTTATAAATTTCGCTAAAATTTCAATTTCAATTTCGCTTGCAATCGCAATGCCAGGATGTTCCAAGCATAGACTTTTAATAAATCTATGGTTCCAAGCAGTATTGCCACTCGTGTTTTAAAGAAAATCCAGATTTCCCAAAAAAAAGACAACGATCAAGACAGAGACTGTCAAGACGTCGGCGAATTCTGTGACGTGCGAGGAAAGCCTTCCGATAGTCTTCGTTAGGAGAAGTTGCCTGAAGCGACTGAAAAATCCAGGGATGCAAACGATTGAAGCAGCTGACGAAAGGTGCCATCTAGCAAAGGGTCAAAAACAGACAATTCACGAGGACCCCGTGCAGCTCGGATCGAGATGTTTGATGCGATAAATGTCTCAAGCGCCCTGCCTAATTTACCCATAAATTTTGCCTATAGCTATTTTTTTCAATCAATCAATCAATTTTTATTTCTCAAGATTATACAGGTTAAACATACAAAATTAAGTCATTTCTTACTATGTAACAAAAAGAACATCATAATATGTAAAAAAATATATATATATATAATTCGTTTGAGACATTTTATATTGAGATTAAGCGTCGAAGAATAAGCTCCTACTCTGGTGCTCTAATACAGCGTTATATAAATTCAGAAGATTTCACTTCTCATTCTCAATTTATTGAGCATTGAGTCAGACGATTGTAAGATTTACTTACCTACTGCATCTGCTTATCCAGCTGGGGACTGGGGACTGGGGAGCAGCGGGGACCGGGGAGCAGCGATGCCAGTGCTGGGCTTTTTTCCCCAGATCTGGGCTTTTCGGACTCCGTCTGGGGAGCTGGGCTTTTTGGGCGGAATCTGGGCTTTTTCTAAAAGTTCTTGAAAATGCATTTGTTTTTGTGAATCTGAGTCATTTCTGTTGAGCCGTTGTCTCATGACACTTGTCTGAGCTTGTCTCAAGTTCTCAAGTCTCAACTGTCTGTCCAGTAATTACTCCAGTTGTACTCCCGCTGTGACCTTACTGACCTAACTGACGTTGACACGTCGGTTGGACCTGTCACCTGCAGGGCTGCAGACCTCCAGGCCTGCAGGGCCTTAATGGAGGATGGAATTAATGGAGTGTGGCTATAAGTAACGGGTCACATACCGGTTTGCTGAATTTTTGTATCGGATTACCTGATGAATGTAGTGATGACCTGATGATCTAGTTTATTGTATCTGCTGCTGTTGGGCAGTGGAGACTGCTCCTGACACTGTGCTACCGAGTACCGACTCTAGTTCGGGGTGGGGTGGGGTGGGGGGGGGGGTGAGGGTGGTGGTGGGGTGGGTGGGGGTGGGGAGGGTGGGGTGGGGGTAGGGGTGGGGCGAAGACAGGGACGAGGCGGGAATGATTAGGACTTAACTGTTCCAGTCTCCAGACTCCCGTGTTACCTAGCCCTAACCCAAACTGCCAATAGCAATGCATTATGAAGATTGAACATTTTACACATGTGATGTAACTGATGTTACATGAATACATGATATTATGTCACTGACAGTCTGACACTTTTTCAATTTCCCAGAGTTCGTTTCTAACTTTCTCGTATGATTATATTACGCTGTTATTCGAATATTTCAGTTTAATCTAGTCTATAATTTTGATTGTTAAATAAATACATAGACCGACAGTACATTTTTAATGATTTTTATAATTATAGCAGTGAGTCCCAGTGACGAAAGATTAGAGCTTTAGAGCCTGATTTGCAAATCTGGGCTTTTCTGGGCTTTTTTGAAGACGCCATCTGGGCTTTTTTCAAAAAGTTGACTGGCATCACTGCCGGGGAGTCTCTCTCATGGAGTTATTATTAATAATAATAACTCCATGGTCTCTCTACTGGGGACAGCAAAATGGCGATTGCCGACGGGGAGAACGTCTCGGAATCGAAGGTCCTACATTTATGTTGCGCCGCATTATTTAATTAATTAACATATTAATTCATTTGAATTGGAAATTAAACGATGGATTCGGACGCGTGGATACGTGATCTGGAGGCGGAGAACGAGCGTCTGAAGGCGGAGTTGGAGAGGAGCTGTCGGGAGAAGATCAAGGCGGCGGAGTGTGGTCTCGCCGTCCTCGAAGAGAAGCAGCAACTGCAGCAGCAGTGCGAAGACCTTGAGGCCCTCTACGAGACGACCAGGCACGACCTCGACTGTGCTAAAGAGGTCCTCGAGATGATGGCTGTTTAAATAGCAACAACACCCGCAGCAGTAACAACAACAATACAGCCAACAAAACACCAACAAAATACTTTTATAGCACCAGGTATAATTCTCGACTAGTTACACAGAGCGTGAACATGACTAATGTTACTGCTATGGCTAAATGTGGGAGAATTACGTAGTTACCTAGTTTGATTTTGTTCTTATTGTACTACATTAGACTAGAACTTACATTGTTTTATAAGTAATTAATTAATACTATAGGGCTGCCCATTAATTACGTCAACAATTTAGGGGAGGGGGTTTGAAAAAGTTTGACAGTTGTTGACAGGGGGAGGGGGTCAAGAGAAGTTGACGTCAACAATTTCACTTTTTACAAATAATAAAAAAATAGGAAATTTCATGGAATACTACTTATTACAATGGAAAAAAGCATGGAAGAAAGGTCATCACCACCACATTTTGACACTCGATGAGCAAAACAGGGGAAAAATGGTCATCACCGCAAAAAATAATAACCTTGTTATTGGGCCTTGCCATTGATCTTGGGGGGGGGGGGTCAAAAGTTTTTAACATAATTATGGGGGGTAACTGAAAGTTGACAGTTGTTGACAAGGGGGGAGGGGGTCAAAAATTGGCCAAAACTTGTTGACATAATTAATGGACAGTGCCATAATAGAAAATTATTAATATACGTTTTCATGTTTATCCTGCCCACTGCCCATCTCAACAGTAACTACTCTCATTTTCGCAACTATAGTGGTAACAGTGAAGATGTTGACATCCTGTATAACTAGGCAAGAAGTATACCTAACACCAGTTCGAAAGTGCAAAGATGGTACTTAAAATGGTACTCCAAATACAAGTATTTCCAAGATGATTAATTAATGGTCATCATTAATGGTCATGGTGATAAATTAATTATTTTAATATAATATAATCTATGCACTGTTATGGCACCAGTTAGCCTATATTGGTCAATTGAGATCAATCATTGATATTCCAAATTCATGCCCCAAAGACCAAGTCATTCCAGGGTTCAGTCAAAGTAGGAAAAGTGAGACAGACATTGATTGCATATCTGTTATGTTGTATAATTGATTGTACATTTTGTCTTGTATTAAAAAAAGATTTGGATTATGTAGGTGAGTTTCATAGGCAAATTTTTCTGCTCTGTGCTATTGGAAATCATCGAATAGTACCGTATATACCCACATTAAAGTCGAATAATTTAAGGCCAATTCGCAAGCTTTATATGCTGACCTTGACTTATATGCGAGGCACTAACTTTTGGATAAAGTTTCCATACATAGGATGTCGAAAATAATTATTTAGCTAAAACTTTGTGTAATTAATTACTTTCAACATACGCTACAGCATCTAAATAAAAGGTGGCATCAGCGATTTTTTAAGATTTGTAATTATAGGTGCCACATAAATATTAATTGTAATATGTTGGTGCTACATAAATATTAAAATGATTTTTTTAAACTAATTAAATATTTCATATTGTCAAGAATGAGCAAATAGCAGGTTTAAAGTTTTCTTAATCGTCAGGAATCAATCTGTGAATGTCAAAATTGTTCAGTTTCTCGATAGTTCAAAGCTAAAATGCAGTTTTTGAATCAACACAATAGTGCCGCGTGCCCAGCTCGTGTCCGCCAATGTTCCGACTCTCACGATCACCTTAAGAGACTGCGGTGATGTCACTTTCACATACCGGGATCAATGATTTTAGACACCTTCAAATCCAAAAAATTTCGGGGTCGACTTATGATCGGATTGACTTTATCTCAAGTATACACGGTACCTTTCTTAAGAATCTAAAAACACATTTTAATACAGGATTTAAACAATATGCGTCAGATCGCTCTTGTCATGGGCCTTAGCCTTGTTTACTGAGCTGGAGAAATTGTCTGGAAATAATAATAATAACAAAAGTACTTGGTTCTATGAATATTTTCTGCTTATTAAGAAATTGCAATGTTTATTTAGTGTAGAGCTATAGCGAAGAGTACCTTAATAGTATTTATAGCTTGTAATTGCAACTTTAATTGCGAATAAGATATTGATTGATGGTTACTTTAACATATTATACCATTTGAATTATTTTGTGTAAATGTTAATGCTGTGTAGCTTTGATCAGCATTAATTGTTGTGCCTCTTTCAGACATTAAACAAAATCCAAAAGACTCATAAGCTTGTAAGTGAAATTGGAATCCACCAAGAGGAAAGTCTTCTAATGGAAACAGCTTCCAGAGAGGCAGAGTTACTTCGGAACATCAGCGACCTTGAGTTGGAACTGCGCAATGCAAGAGCTTCTCTAGAACGGCTTAAGACCGACTGTGAACGATCTAACAGTGCTCTGGCTGAGATGGGATTGACGACGGAACAGCTTGAAATTCAGAACCAGCAGATGAAGAAAGACATTAAAGAACTGAAGTTTCGTGAGGTGCGGAACATGTCGGACTATTCCGAATTGGAAGATGAGAATATTAACCTGCAGAAGCAGCTATCGCAAGCGAAGCAGGCACAAGTTGACTACGAAGCAACAAAGCACGAAAATCTGCGACTGAAGGAATATGTGGAAGAACTGAACGCGGAAGTAGATGAGGTCGGCATGCTGAAGAAGATTGTTGAGAAGAATCTAGAAGAAGCATTGAACCTTCTGCAGCAAGAACGAGAACAGAAACACTCCCTTAAAAGAGAACTCGATCAGCGCATCTCATCCGAGTCGATGTACAATCTTCAGACCCTCGCAAACCTAAGACTCGGCGATCTGAAGACAGATGGCAATCGAAACGACCGTAAGGACGGTGATCGCGATGCTAACAAGCAGGCAGAGGCGGAGAACGAAATGGTAGAAACGGAACAGCAGAGCACCGTTGGAGACTTGTTTACAGAAATTCATGTGAACGAGTTGCGAAAATTGGAGCAGCTGTTGGATATCACTGAGCTGGAAAAGAATAATCTGCAAGCAAAGCTGGCTGACTGTGAGGAGAATTTGGAGTCTTACCGGTCACAGGTTGCTCGACAGAACGAGCAGATACTGCAGATGAAAGCTCATTTGTCGGCAATGGCTTCTGCCATGACGAACTCGAGCAGCAAGCGGGTTGATGAAATTGAAGATACAGATGATGCCGCTGTAGAAAGACGCGAACAGCAAGAACTTTGCTACAAGGCAGCACTGGTTCAAATTGGTGAATTACAGGAACGCATAGAGCAGATGGAAAAGGCAGAAGAAAATGCAAACGTGAACAGGCAGAATGAGAATGCTCTGAAGGACGAGATTGCCAGATTGCAAACCAAAATGTGCGATAATCAGACAGTTACGAGCGACTTGGAGAATGATTTGAAGCATTGGTTGCAGTTGGCCAGAGAGTCACAGGGAAACCTAAGTACCACGCAGGATCAACTGGTTCAGGTTTCAGAAGACTTGGCACAACTTTACCACCTGGTTTGTGAGGTCAATGGTGAAACGCCAGATCGAGTCATGCTGGACCATGTTCAAGGTCGACGGGTGAAAAGACTAGAAAATCCCAGCGGAAACGAAAACCAGGGACTTTCAATAGGCGAAGAGCTAAGCAATGCCATCCGAAATGAAGACCTTTGCACGGGTGGAGATGACAAGCAGTTACTTGACTTTAAAGATCCGATTGCTTGCTCGAAACTCGTGGAAACAATTAACGATCAGATCAAGTACCTTCGAAACGCAGTTGAGAGGTCGATTGAAATCAACCGACAGAAGCTAAAGAACGGCGCGGGAGCCAGCGAAGATGCCGGCGAGCTACAGGGGCAGATCGTCAGGCTCAAGGCAATGCTGTCGACAAAACGAGAACAGATCGCGACGCTCCGCGGCATCCTCAAGGCCAACAAGGCCACAGCAGAGATGGCTCTTTCGACCTTGAAACAGAAGTATGAGAGTGAGAAGGTCGTCGTCACGGAGACGATGAAGAGACTACACAACGAGTTGAAGTCCTTGAAGGAGGAGGCTGTCATGTTTCAGTCAATGCGTGGAATGTTTGCGCAGAGATGCGACGAGTACGTCACGCAGATGGAGGAGCAGCGCCGTCAGTTGGAAGCGGCGGAAGATGAAAAGAAGACGCTTAATACGCTGCTTCGAATGGCGATTCAGCAGAAACTGGTGCTGACGCAGAGACTCGAGGACCTCGAATTCGACCGGGAACGAAGGTGCTTGCGCCAGCAGCGCGCAGTTCCTAAAGGCAAGAACGATAAAGTAAGTGATTGTGGTGCTATTGCCAATGGTAATTCAAGATGATCGCACGTTAATGTCTGTGAGGCTGCTTGGAATGTTATCGCGAGACTGGCAATTTGTGAGTGGAGTTTGACTTGATTTGATCCTGCATGCAGCTACTAACTGCTCTGCAACAAATCCTACCAATGACTGCCTGTGCATTTCAGGATTTCTACTCTGTTCAGGTTTCAGTAGGAACGTTGATGGAGTCAACAGTGCTATTTTAAGAATTTTGGGGGCCCTCAGCATTTTGTAAAAAGTATCACCAAAAAAGGTAATGACATTTTTTGCTCGTCAACTTTTCGAGCATCAGAAAATATAAAATCAAGTACTTAGCCAACAAACTTTTTCACTACCGCCGGGGCCCCTCATAATTCACAGGGCCCTATGCATGTGCCTACCTTGCCTATGCCTTAATACGGCTCTGGGGTCAATGCCGGTATGATGGGTCAACACAGGTAGAAGGGTTACATGTTGTGTTCAACATAGCAATAATGGTCATGGCTTTGATTGATCGATGTTAAATTTGTTGGAGGTCCATTGGTACAGACTGAAGAAACATCCTGAGACTAAATTGTGAAATTTGGAGTCTTTTCTTTTTTTACGAAAGTCAAAATGTATCTTTCAAATCGAGTAACCCCATCATTTATTAAGCCCTGTAATTGGTTTTACATTTTGCATTATTTATACTTATGTAAAAACTTAAACTTGTTTGAAACTTTGAATACTCTGATATTTTTCTCTTATTGTCTATCATGTTATTGAGTGACCCATCCACGTGGATCCATTTTATTCTTTTTTCTGTGACTGTAATATTGATATTTAGAATTACATGTAATTTTTTCAGCATGAGGCTGCTTCTTTGAATTAACCATTGAGTACCGGTAATGTTGAATCATGAATTTAGCTTCCTGTGTGATGATACTGTAGTCAGATGAACGAATTTTAAAAAATTTTTAGGTAGATTATCTTTTTGCAAATTTCATTGTTCTTTAATTTTTAGACTTGGTTGTGTTTATGCAAATGATTATAAAGGCGATCTTCGCAAATGTATCTGCTTTTGTGAATAACTGTGGTCGTAGAGTTTTGGTTTAGTAGTCGTTCTCTGGCAATGGAGATTTGTTTGTGCTATGGTGTGCTTTGCTTTGCCCTATATTCCTTTAATTTCAAGCTGATTTACTTGTTTCATACGGTTTCGTATTTGATTTTGATTATATGAAATAAAACAAATTTCTCAATAAATGTTATTGTGTGGATCCATTCTATCTTTACTGCAATTATGCCTTTCTGTGATTGTTTCTAGAATAATGAATGAATGTGTGCTGTTTATGCTAAACAATCCTTTGTTTTTATCATTTACAATGTAGTTAAGAGGATTGACTTTATATTAACTTTATCTTGCTTAGACACTCTCCTTCAGGTGGATATTGGAATGGGTTAACTATATTACAGTCTACCAAAAACCATGGACTCCTGCATGCTTGTACGTACACACACAGACACACACACACACGAGATGTGCGGGTACAGCAAAATGCCTACCCTACCCGTACCCATGCAAAAGCTTCCTTACCGTAGTGCGTAGTGCTATACCCATACCTGACGTGTACCTGTAAAATGTGTACCGTACCTGCGGGTACGGGTACAATTAAGTACCTGTACCCGTATCCGTTCCTAGAGACTGTAGAGAGGCAGCAACATTAATGTATTAATGAAAGCAAAGCACATTTTTTAAACATGTCATATGTTGGTTTACAAGAATTTTTAAGAAACACTTGTTTAGATTAGGACAGATCTAGGACTTAGGAATCAGGGTAATCTACTTGGCAAATAGTAGGCCCGGGTTCTTTCTGGTACCCTGGACTACTGATTGGTAACATTGTGTAATACAGCTAGTGAGCTGTCCTAAGCCTACATGAATGTCGGACAAGGACTAGAAGACTCGATGGGCCTGTTTAAATTTATTTAGTATCCAAGTTAAACTAATACACTTTACTCAATAATATTTTTTCTATTACTGCATTGCTAATTAGCTAAAGTAGTGAGAAATGAAAATGTTTTTACGGGTAAAAATGAGTGTACCCGTACCCGTAAAATGTGTACCCTACCATACCGTACCCATGGGTACAGGTAGGGTATACCCGCGGGTACGGGTATACCCGCACATTTCTAACACACACACAGAGTTTACTGTTGTTAAAGTAAATCAGAATTTTTCTTTACATTTTGTTGCAGTTGAATTTTGTGGATAGATACCTTCTCTAACTGAGGATCTTACATGAATTTCATCATGGTCCATTTATCAGCAATATTACAGTTGTAAATTTCCTGCAAGTAGCTTAGAAATCTTTAGCACAGGGGTGTCTACAATAAGAAGATGGTCCACTGCATAAACTGGTCTGCTATATAAATTGAGTATTTACATTTTCTTTCCAACTGGACTTGGACAGCCATATCATGTACCGCATTGGTCTGTGTATAAAATATAATTATATATATATATATACATTATAGTGTATATATGTATGTATATATATATATATATATATATATATATATATATATATATAGGGGCTGTCCATTAATTACATCAACAATTTAGGGGTGGTTAAAAAAGTTTGACAGTTGTTGACAGAGGGAGAAGTAAGGAAACAGTAAGCTACGTTGCCTGAATTTTTCCTCTCCTCTACAAATGCCGCACTGCCGTGAGCACAGTCGAGAACATTTGAGTACTAATCTTGGTCCGAGTTAACAGCTCTATACTTTGATTTTGTATGCTTCTATTATAGCTGTGATTTTAATGCGGCGATTTTTCGGGGGAAAATGTGGGACTCAGAGGTCTTAAATATGGCGAGTGGGTGCCGAAATTTCCCATTTATGTGCCTATTTAACCTCGCGTATTTGCGGAAATTGCGGTGTTTTTCGGTTAAAAAGGGTGACGAGCAAAAAAAAAGGTAATCAAGACTGGCGCTGATCCCTGCAAATCTATGCCTATATTAGATCTGTCTACATTAGCAATGTAGCAAAAAGTGGTGTAGCCAAATATGCAGTGTTTATTCTAGGCCTTGGGGGGGATTTCACCCCCAAAGTTTGAATTTCCCCCATAAATTTTGACCTTTTGGCAAGTAGTATGACCTTCCCAATGTCGGTTTCCCCTCCCCAAAAAATTTAAACTCCCCCAATGACTAGGCCTAGGTGGCTAGAATAGCCACTGCCCAATATGTGACAAAAATGGCGGATAAAATTGCCGCATATTTATGCAGAAATCACATGCGGTGAACACGGAAGAATATGCAGTGTATTGAAACTTTAAATAAAAGCCTAGGCCTATGCGATTGCTTATTCGGCAGCATTGAAAGCACAGCCTCACAGGGGCGTCATTTGAGGGGGCTGGGGGGACGTGGCCCCCAAGGAAATTAAAAAATAATTTATAATGTATTAATGTGCAAATTATCGCAAACATTTGCCAAAATATTTTTAAAATGCGAATTTGCCAAAAAATTATCTTGTCCCCAAGAAAAGTGTGAAATGACGCTACCACAGCCTCATTCTATGATTCTACATAACAGCGTTGGTCAAACCAGACTTGGAGTCAAGGCCACAACTTGCGAGGCCAAGGACAGCAAGGCCAAGGACAACAAGGACACCACATGTAGACCTTTACACTACAAAGTTTGCTTCCCCCCAGGAAATGAAATAATGTACTAAATAAATAAATGTGATATGTGCAAAAATCGCCAAAACTGCCAAAATTTGCCAATGGTGTGAGGGCTTGGCCTCGAGTACAAGGCCAAGGACTTTACTCCCAAGGCCAAGGACATCAGGTCCGAGGCCAAGGACTTGTATGCCAAGGCCAGCGTCACTTGACCACTATAGGCCACCTCTGCTATATAAGTCAAATCCTGTATTTTTGAATACATAGTGCAATCTTTGATTTGTATGCTTCTATACTCTATAGGCCTACCTATAGGCCTACAGTATGATGCACCCTGTAATTTTTCGTTGCAGTAAATTGCAAACACAATCGTCGGACCATGAAAATACCACGGACATACTTCCGACCAATGATTTCCTCTTCAAGCGATTGATTCCTCGCAATAACATAGTTGTGATATTATAAAGGTTATTGATCTATTTGAAAATGAAATTCAGTTGACGAGCCACTAGGCCTATACAGTTGTTATTATTTCCTAAATGAAAGTTCACATCTTAATTTAGATCTGTGATAGAAGCAACCAACTGATTCAGCTTACAGTTATTTGAATAGCGGGTATTCATCAGGTAGGCTTTAGCATGCTGCTTTTCATTTCTTTTTTGCTGTCTGTCAGCGTCAAATATGAAGACATCTAGGATGTTAAAATATGTCCAGACGTGATTGCTGTGTGATATTTTAAAATAGGAGTTGCTGTCTTCATTGATTGTAAAGTCATCGTAGTGAGGGGTGGATCTACATATTACACTACATATAACATACTATATATATATATATATATATATATATATATATATATATATATATATATATATATATATACTACTACATACAGAGGCGGATCTAGAGGGTGCAGGGGGTACAGATGTCCCTGGGCGCCGAGGCGAGGGGGCGCCAAAATTGATTCAAGGTAGGGAGTTCCGCTATGGGTGATGCCCAGTGTTTATTCTAGCCACCTTGACATTGGGGGGGGGGGAATTTTGAAATGTTTGGGGGGACAAGGTCTGAGTCTCCAAAAACTTTGACAAACAAACAGTGGCGTAACCACGCCCGGGCAATTACGGGCAATGCCCGGGTTACTTTGCTTTCTGCCTGGGTTGAAAAATTTCTGCCCGGGTTGAAAACATTAAAAAATTATGCCTTTAATATTTGGATTTGCTTACTTTTGCACTGCCATCTACGTCATAGCAATACTATTCTAATAGTCGAAAACTAAAGTATTTGGAAAACGTGTTTCACAGGTTACAGATATCAGCTAGAAGTGCAGTAATTACTATAGTCACTATGTTTGCCAAGTGGACCTATATATATATATATATATATATATATATATATATATATATATATATATATATATATATATATATATATTAGGTGTGACAAAAGTACAAACTATATCCATTCAGTACTAAAAGATGCTCTTTGATCTACTGATCAAGAAAAACCTCTATTTCAATATATTATTTTTATGTCTAGGGGTCCCAACTTTGAAAAAACTGATTTATGAATAATATGTATATTGCTTATTTCATTGCAAAGCAACGGCTTCTTAACAATAACTGCATTAACATAGTTGCTGGGATATTATAAACTGTTTTGTTGAATCTATTGATAGTTTTTGATTAAATTTGGTAAACTTGGGTGTTTGCTATTGAAATAATACAGGCTTTTCTACAATATCCTTCATAAAGTGATCCACTTCTTGGCACGCTAGTGGGTTCTGCTTTCTTCTCATGCCCATAGCAACCATTGTATTTATGATTTCTAATGATGATCATTAAGTGGGTTTAGAGGTGAATTGTAGTTAAATTATGGCATGCTTTAGAACAGTGGTTCTCAACCCTTGTTCACAAGCATGACCACAAGTGGTCCGCAAGACGGGTCTAGTGGTCCGCGTGAAGTCTGAAAAAACGTAAATAAAAATTAGACATATTAATTTTCCATGTGAAAAATCTGAAAAGTGAGACGATCAAAACAAGGTCATCAGCACAAAAAGGTTATCGGCACATTTCGTGTGTATTCTGTGCATTTTCTACGTGAAAAAGCATGACAAGCAAAAAATAACAAAAGGTCATCACCGCCTCTTTGGAGCAGATGACTGCTCAATTTAGCAGGTGGTCCGCGAGATATTTTTGAACTTCAAAAGAGGTCCGCGAGGCAAAGAGGATTGAGAACCACTGCTCTAGAACACGAAGTAAAAGTTGACATTCAGTATTTGGGTTTCTAAAGAAATTAGCCAAAATTCTCCAAAATGTGCTGCCAACGTGTGAAGATGTTCTAAGAGCGTGTTATTTTTAACAGCAAAAAGAGAGACATAAGACTGTCGATGTTGTAAAAACTTTTGCATCTGAAGTGATTGAGATATATAATAAGGCCAGCATACCTACTATTGCATTTGTCAGCATAGTGAAAAAAGTGAAAAGGCTATTTGAGAAATGGAATGATCTGCAGAAAAAACTACCTGAAAACTGGATATTGAATAATTGATCCAGTTACATCAAGTAGGCTGCAATAACTAGAAGACAGAAAATGAAAATTAACAAAGGTTGAAGGCAAAACAAAAAGAGAAATGGGAGAAAGTAGTACTGCTTTAGAAGAGTTTGAAATGAATTACAATTCAGAAAACAGTCCAAATGACCTTTGCAGTGATGTCAGTTACACGGGCAACGATGGGGAGACAGAAGAGGAGGATAGTGACAATCAGTGCTGTTCTAGCAGTGGTCCACAGAATAGACATCAGTATCTAGCTGATGTCGGTGATGAGGACGAAAATATAAGAAAATTTGCTTATGCAAAATTTCACTAGTTCGGAGTAATCATTAGCACAGTGGTAGAATTCGTTGTTTTGACAAGAACAATATTACAATCAACTTCACTTCAGACTCCTACTTCAACATTGATTGGGAACGGATGAAATTTGACATCCATCCACTCGTATGTGACATCACTTCAGGAACCATTGAAAATCATGCAGAAATAAGTATGCCATATTATCCATGTCATGCACAAGCTGTGGAAAGACATATCAAGGATGTTTCTGTAGCCTTCCATAAAGTTTATGGACATGATTCACGCCTTGGAGTTATAATTCAAATGAAGAAATCAAGATCAGAGTTGCCAACTATAGAAAGCAAATCACATTTACTGCACTAATAGTTAAACTGCAGCACTGTAGCATACGTATGATTTTGTTCTTATTCGGTCAGTTTTGTTCAATTTAGAAGATGATATGCTGCTTGATTCAGAGCATATAAGTTAGAATGGTGCAAAAGTATAAGTAAAATCCTTCCCGATCACTCATGGCTAACTTCAGGGCTCATAAGGCGGCGCTGATCTCCGTTACAAGGCCCTCAGCCAGGCGACTGGTGCAAGTTACATGATACGGGCCAGTGTTCTCATGAAACGCGACTGTTTACTCCGCGGATTAATCCGCTACTCATTGCCATCGTCATCTGGAGAAAGAAGGCTGAATTGACCTTAGGGCTCCTGCCAGAGTTGAACCCGCGACCTTCTGCTCCATCGTCCAGTGTTGTTATCATTCTGCTAAATTCTTGCCCCTGTCAACTTCCTACCCTGCTAATTTCCCTATATTATATATATTTCCCTGCTATATTACACCATGGTGTAATGGTGCAATGGTGTAACTTGCTAATACTGTTAATGTCAGACTGGGTCGGAAAATGGCAATGCAATGCATAAATTTGGCAAAATTGACTTGCATTCTTAACAAAGTTGCTAGAAATGGGTGATTCATATGAAATATCTGTTTTCGATAGCTTATTTACTTTAATATGGATCATCGATTTCCGTTTGTATGGGATGTGAACTCTAAAATTTTGTACTTTTTGTCACACTAATAATATATATATATATATATATATATATATATATATCCATTGGCGGCCATCTTGAATTTTGGACTCTTGCACAGTTAGCCACCAAATTTGAGAGGGACGTGAATCAGCAATAAAAAAGGTAGAAACAAAATGGTCACAGATCCTAATAAAACAACCGTACTAATCTATCAATCAATAGAAATAAACTTTCAATTACGTCATCAAATAGTCTTTGTTATGGACACCTCAATAATAAATAATCAATAATAATCAAATGAGCAATAATCAAAACAATTACTAATAAACAGGAGCTTCAGAGCTATGTCAGTAACAACAAGGTCAATAACAGCAGACTTAATAAATCCAGCTCAAAAGAACCTGGACTGGAACATATATGAGCAGTCAGTGTGACAGATGGAAATGTCGAAGGGTGTCTACTTTTGTCTCAAATGCTTTCAAGCACTGTCCACAGCCGTAAGGTCTCTCATTGTATGGGCATTTAATGCTTTCGTTGACTTCAAATATATTTATCCTATGGTGAAATTTAGTGTTTGCCACGAACCTATTCTGTGACGAATGCCGTGGGAAATGACGCACTCCACACTTTCTAAGAGTTTCATTGATACGCTTTTTGCTGCTTTCCATCAAAATTTTTAAAACTTCTGATCCAAGATCTTTATTTTGCCCTTCATTCTTTGAAAGATTCTCATTCAATGGTTCTTCATTCGTTTCATTGTCAGTAATATCTGTCTCATGAACACTAGAATGACTGACCAAATCACATTCACTTGAAAACATTTGATCACAAGAGTTGAGTGGAATGTGTTTTGGTGAAGAGGACTGTTTGTGAAGATGAATTCTGTTTTCATGTCTTCTAACATGACTGGCATCACTGAAAGGCTTGTCACAAAATTTACATTTGTATGGTTTTTCACCAGTATGAATTCTCTTGTGCCTTGTTAATGTGCTTTGAACACTGAATGCCTGACTACATGAGTTGCACTTAAATGGCTTTTCTCCAGAATGTGTTCTCATGTGTGTGCGCAAAGTGGTGCGTGTAGTGAATGACTGAATGCATACTTGGCATGCAAATGGTCTCTCTCCGGTGTGAGTTCTGATGTGATTTTTCAATTGATCCTTTTGTGAATATGCTTTATCACACGAATCACACTTGAATGGCTTTTCCTTTGTATGGCTTCGCATGTGAATCTTTATACTTCCTTTATGATAGAAAGCTTTGTCACAGCATTTACAACGGAAGACCTTCTCATGATTATGTGTCTTCATGTGGCTTTTGTAACAAGCTCTGCTGATGAAGGACTTATTACACGGACTGCATTTGTAGGGATTTTCTCCTGTATGCATAATCATGTGCACCTCAAGAACTGTTGAAGATGCAAAGGTTTGCAAGCATAAAGTGCATTCATGTAACTTTCTTACTTTCTTTATGCCAAACATTGCATCAATTGCAGTAATTTCTTCATCCAGGCTAATATTCTCAGAGCTGTGGCTCTTGAGATGTTTCTTCAGAGTTTCTCTGTGTTTGAAAGCTTTGGGACAAAGTCTGCATTGAAACTGTTTTACTCTTGTATGTCGCAAAGCATGTTTATTCAGATCACACCTCTGGACGAATGTCTTCGGGCAAACATCACAAATGTACGGCCTGACGCCATTGTGCTTTCGAATATGCATAAGCAGATTACTGAAATGTCCAAAACATTTCCCACATTTTTCACACTGATATGGTTGTTCTCCAGTGTGTGTTCTAAAATGAACTTCGAGTTCGTTTTTTGTTGCAAATATTTTACCACAGACGACACATTCATGAACCACTGGTTGAACTTTCTTTGACAAAACATCTTTCGATTCCATGAAAGCACTTCTAGCACCACACAATGGGTCCTTATTCAAAGTTTCATCACAAATGCTATCATCCATAGTAACCATTTTTTCTTTCAAAAAAGGCCTATTTTTCCTCTGCGTGCTTTTCATACATCAAATGTCTACTAACAGACCTTTCAAAAATTTCCCATTCAAGCCTGAAACATATGAGGAAAGAAAGAGTGAGGCTGCTTGTTATCTGCAACGACAGATTATTCAACTAAATTTTCATTCACAACTGTCCAGCAAAGTTCAATAAATATGTTCTGTGTGAATACATCATGTACACTTGTCTGTATGGTAGGTGGTTCTTCAGTGTATTTATACTAGACGTGAAGTCTATTTAGATTTCTATAACTTCATATATAAATCATATAAATTTCTTGCATGTAGATATTCCATCAATGAAATTACTATGATTCACCTCTGCAAAGAAAGTCAGAAACAAAGTTAGAAGCGATATGCAAATATAATAAGTATTGCAATAAAAGAAATGAAAGCTACTTCGAACACTTACTCTGATATAGAAAAAGTGAAAACCTCACAATCATGATTCAGTGGTACAAAATTTTTTCATTGGCATGCCTGGTAATCTATAACACACTCAGCCACAGCTCTTCTACCATTTCTTTAAAAAAGTCGTTCGTGTGTGGTGAGGCTTGTGTTTGGAGCAACCGAAATAAGATTACAACAAAGACCATGGTACAATGGCTTCCATTTTTTTGTCTCTGCTCTTAAATCCAGGTCTTATGAGCAATGACTCTTTCATATTGCAAAAGCTTCGTTCTAATTAACTCAGCTTATCCACCACCAGTCATATTTCAAGTTGAGTTTGACTCCACTCCACAATAGAGAGTCACACTGTAACAGTTACCACAGATGTCCCACAGTAACCATGGTGATTACTGTGCTAATGGAGATGATTTGGCCAAAAGTGCCATATCACCGCGATAATGGGTTCTTATCATGCGGTAATACCATGGGGATGGGAACATTTACTATGATTATACTGCGGTAACAGTATCAGTATTATCAAGTTGATAGCAATAAATAGATGATGCTGTGTAGGTGTTCTCAATTTCTGTATGAAGAGTATTCAGTGTTGTAAAGTATTTAAATACTTTAGTAATTAATTACTATATACTATTTAAATACTTTGTCCAGTATTTAAGAAAGTATTGAAATACCCATCCAAAATTAAGTACTTAAATAGTATTTAAATACCATACAGTATTTGGATGTATTTAAGAAATTTAAATACTTTTGATTTATTGCAATTTTCATGTGCACGACTTTCTATTATTTCATCAGTCGTTTTTACATTTTCTTTACTGATGGTTTTAGACAATTGAACATTAAGTAGGCCTACATTGACATTGTTAGAAATAATTTTAACTAACATTTCTTTACACAAAAATACGGTTGTGGCGAATCATGTGTCAAATACATTTTCAATTATTTAAAAAAGTATTTAAAACTTATTTGCCAGTATTTAAATACTTACCCCGGTATTTGGGTATTTAAATACTATTTAAATACTACCTGAGAACCAAGTATTTAAGAAAGTATATCAATACTTCAGTGAAGTATTTATTACAACACTGAGAGTATTTAGTAACCCAGTAGGTTATTCGTTAAGTAGGTATGGGTGCAATTAATGCACGGCACTAGAGCAGCTGACTGATTTAGCAATGTGCTGGAAGTACTGCCTAGTATTTACTTTTCCTGTGTCCCTTTAGCCTGCATTGTTTTGGGCACATGGCTTGTTATTTCGCATCACTCAAAGTTACAAATGGAAAATATCTATAAATTGATTAAAAGTAAAAGTGAGAGAATATCTTTCCACAAGTATAACAGCAAGTGATGTGTGACCACACTACGAGAAGGTGGTACAATGGAGGACCGCCGCACTCAGCCGAGTGCTGATGCTGTTGTCATTTTTTTGTTCATGGACTTTGTATCGTGACATACGGATGCTACAAATAAAACATTTTGCGAACACCTGACTACAGGTGTTTTGGGGTTCTTTCAGCTACATTCGTACCGAGTTTTATCAAGATTGGACAAAATATCACAAAATTATAGTCAAAATAAAAAGGGTGTGGAATTATTTGGACCACTCGTTACCTCAGTATGTGCGCACTTCAAATTCACCATCTTTCTCACCTGGCTTGTCCACCCACAATAGACTGTCGCGATGCGATTGTGGTGCATCTATAGATCAAGAAGTGGCGCTATCGAAGTTGATCCGATCAGATACAAGCACGTTATGCCACCAAAAGGATTACCTTTCGAAAACAAAACAGACATTTAAATTCATCTGTAAATCATCTATCGATACGCTCGATTTTATCCTCGATTTACTTACCCTTTATTTGGAAAAAATCTCTTAAATAATTCCACAGAATGTCATTTCTAAACAGCAATTCAACGTAGAAGTGACGAAAATGGCGAAAGACTGTATTGTCAAAATAGCAATAAGAAACTGGAATGTAAACAATAAACATAGCCTTTGGTCTCGTAATGCAGGCATGCAGCTGTTCCCAAACAGTGGTCCGCGGACCGAAGGGGGTCCGTGGAGGATATGGCACGAGTCCGTGAGAACCTCCCATAATATTCAGTAGCACTTAATATAGTTTTAGCATTAACAGTCTTTGTCCTCAAATTATGTGTGCCGGTCGAGTCACCAATAAAGCAAAGTAAGTAAGTAAGTAAAATCTCGTTAATTTCTGAAGCGCTTTCATAAGATGCACAGAAGTAGCTCCTTATTCCTATGCGCTTAATCTCAAATGAAGTAGCTATAGCCAAATGTGGGTCATTCATGCCGGGTCATTTAATCAAAAGGGCGAGTGGGCAGGACGCTACAGCTATGGAGGAAATGATTTTATAAAGAGAAATGATTTTAGTTTAGAAAGAAATACATGAGGAGATGTTGCAAGAAGGGGATAAAATTGTGACTCAGAGTTTGTTATTTGGCTTTGATGTAGACAGCGAAGGGATATTGGAATTGAGTTCCAAAGCTCAGGTGCAGCGTATGAAAAAGCACGATTGCAAATTTTGAGAGATGATTGATTCAGAGGTCGAATGAGAGTTACATGAGAAGAAGATCTAGTAGATCCAGGTTGTTGTGGAATTATCAGATTTCTTAGGTAGACTGGTTTTGATGTATGAAGTGAGTTATAAGTCATCGATATTATTTTATATTCAATGCGTTCTGTTATATAGATTCAACTTATGATTATGGCAGCAAGGTAACATTTGACAGCCACCCTCGTTCAGCTGATGTATTGAATAAAAAGAGGACGCTTGATCCTCATTATTCCGCCGGATCGAGTCGATAGCTGAAAATGATAATTTGTAGCATTTTAGAATTATTAGCCTATTAGGGTTATAACTTGCAACTAATCAGTTGGCTCCGCCTCTTCATAATTTTGACACCGCCTCCAAATACAACCGCTGATCTAAATACTCGACCATTGTCAGTCATTTCCGGTTTTAAAATGGCGATGAAATTCAAAATTGGAGATCTTGTTTGGTAAACAATAGATTTATGAGTAATATCGAAGACAATTTCCTGCATTTTATTTGCAGTTTGAAGATAATTATCCGAACTGTTCTTTAGCGTTTAGCTAGCTGTGGTTGACTTCGTTTGAGCTGTGTAGATTTCAGTTAGCTTAATATTTATTTAGCGCTGTGTATTCTGGGTATTTCAATATTTATGTAGCGTCTTTACACGTTATGCGATTATTTATTTTGAGCGTTATGTTTAACAGCTCTTTACGTTAATTTTTTACGTTGATTTTGGCGTTGGATTTGACAAAATGGAGCATTATGATTCAAATCGACTGATATCAAGAACATAACCGAAGTGGTGCTATAGAAGTTCACTTATGGTGATGGTGATTATTATTATTATTATGACTGACTTTTTAAACGTTTGTTTTATGTCCAATGTTTGCGAAGACATGGTGTGATTGCAATGTATTGTGATTGCAATGTATGTGTTAAATTTTATAAAAATTTATTGAAATGAATTGTGGCGAGTTTTTAAATTTTAGGGCCAAAATGAAAAGCTATCCTCCTTGGCCAGGAATAGTGAGTAATGCATTTTAATTGGTAAAACCGAAGTTTAGCCGACCAAGAACTTGAACGAGATCTGTTGTAACGTAAACAAAGCATAAATCCGCGCAGTGTGAAGCGGCTACACAAGTAAAGAGGCTCCAAATTCAACAATGTATAAGTCCACCCACTCAGAAATTAAAATCCACTGCATAAGTCTTACAATAAAATCTCGTATCGTGTGCAATTATTGGTTCGTGGACAACCCATAAGTCAGAAAATCCAGTTAAAACAATTACTTCTAATTTAAATATGTCGGCGCTTGCTTTTGCCACTGCTTCCTTTTTGTGATAAAGGGTATCAGCAATTGATAAACGACATTTCAGGTCTAGGCCTATAACACAGCGCCTACCAAAAGCATTGTATAGATTGCCATTTCTTCACAACGGTAAATCACATTATTAACATTAAATAATAGTATTACTTACTTACTTATTTACTTACTTATTTATGTCTTTTCTCTTCCATTACCTATCAATTCAGATATCTATGGACCGAACGGACTACTTTCGGTGGTGTTCCTCTCTGTCGGTAGTCTGTCTAAACTTCGGTTTTACCTTTTAATTTAGTTTAATTTTTGAAGACGTTTAGTAAAGCTAAATATTTGTGAATTGGTTTTTTGGCAAGACATTTTTGTGCTCAGTTGATTAATCTCTTCAGAAGTGTGTTCTGATGTTTGCTGATTTTGCAGTTTGCACCAGTTTTTGCAATATAAAATTAATATAGCTTCTTGAGATATTTGAGTAAATTTTAGCTGCTATGAATTTATGCTGTTGAATGTCATAGCTTTCAGAAATTTCCTGGATGATAGTTTGGGCCACCTCATATGACCTTTACAAATTCAAGGGTCACTTAAAGTGGTCTGATTGACGGATTTTCACATCGCTGAACCAGAGAAAGTTAATGAGGACATTAGTAGCAAAGTGATTGAACATTTTTGTGTATGAGTTACAGTAGCTGCTGTGGCATATCTTAGCAAAACTGACCATACACTTGATGTTTCTGATGTGATTGTTGCTGTTTATAAAGATATAAAGAGGCTAATAATAATAATAATAATGATTATCAGGGACTGATTAGGGTAGTGTACAGTATATGTAGGGGATAAGTTTTGACTGACTTGTTTTCTTAGGTTTCTGATCCGAGTGTTGAGGGGAAGAGTGTGACAGCAAAGAAATCCAAGCACTTTATAATATTCTATGGATCCGATAGCTAGTAAGTAGCGCTTTCATTCAAGTTAACTTTACACTAAATATTCAATTTACTGAAGTCATACTTGCTTCAATCTGCAAAAGCCTCTGTGTTGATAAGTCCTGGTCCTCTATCTAACTCTTTGATTCATGTATTTTTATTGCTGTGATATTATTATTATTATTATTATTATTTTTGTTTCATGGTTGTTAGAACACATTAAGTCATTCACAGATCAAAGTATCATAAGCATGAAGCAGTTAATGGTTGAGCAGCTTGCCCAAAGTCACTATGCAGTGGATAAGGTTGGAATCACCCCTGCTTCCCTTTGGTTGCACAACAGTTATCCTACCTCTGCACCTTACCTCTGCACCTTGTCCCCATTCACCATCTCCCATTCCCCCTCCATATTAAACTGCATTGACACTTCAGATAGACTACCTGGAAATTGAAACAAATTCCAACATAAACATGTCAGCTACTGACATTTTAGGCAGAACTGCATCTGATTATTTATATAGGATTATGGGGTGGCAATGGCAGGCATTTTGAAGAAAAACAGCCATTTAGAAGTTATTTTTTAAAAAATAGTGAAAATCCGCATGCAATTTATCATTAATAAAATCTCTGGCCTTAATATATCGCTTGACCAGGGCCAATGTATTTATAGTCCAAGATCAAAATGCAAAGCGAAGTTCCGTTAAGAACCAGAATTCTTATGCAGAACAGAAGTCAAATTTCCAAAGAAATCAGATGAGCTTGAAATAAGTCCAGAGCCATAACTTTTGCGATCTTGCACCTTTGCATACGCAGAAAATCTTGCGGTGGTTTGCTTTCGGGCACAAATGTGCTACGAATGCATTTGGTTTCCTATTCTCGAATTCGTAAAAATATTGTATTTATTTTATTGCCAAGATTTATTAACCCTTAAACCACCAAATACTTTGTAACTGTATGCACATTTTCTGAGTGTACTCGGTTCCGGCGGTTTATGGGTTAAAGTCTGTGTTGAGCCATAAGATGATGATGATGTCTGTGTAGTGCGTGGATTAGTGAAGACCAGTTATGGCCGTACGTGGAATACAGAGACAAATACATGATCACTCAGAGAGCCCCTCAGGGCTTCAAGGAGGCTGTGGATGCCATCGAAGAAATGGTCAGAGGCAGGCAAGATGGCACTTCTTCAAAGGTAGAGATGCAGCTTTTTCTTTCTGTTTTAAGAGTGGAATGATTCATACGAGACTAATTTAAAGGTTTGCAAGTTCAGTATTAGAGTTAAGTGTGCATGAGATGCTGCCATGTTTATCCATTATGCGAGGCTTTGGCAAGTTACGGGCATCAGCTTTTTGGTGAATTCCTTTGTATTAAATATTGTAAATATTTTTTATAGAAAATTTTTTTGGTTTCATGAATGTTTGATTTGTTTATTTGTTTATTTATTTATTTATTGTTATTTATTATTATTATTATTATTATTCTGTTTAATAGATTCGTTGTCTTTGATTTTAAATTTGACATTTTATTTCTTGTGGTTTCATCGCTTTGAAAGGCTGACGATGATTTTCCTTCAATCGAAGAAGAGCTCCAGGAGACGTTTTCAAGCAAAGACAAAGACTTGGGAGATGTAAATCTTCCAAAGGTTGGCACTTTTGTGTGACCATTTGGGGCACAATTTTTTAGCGAGTGGTTCTGAGTTTATTTCCATTTGGCATTTATGGTAATGATATTTTGGTTTTTGAAAATTGTGAATTCTTTATCCTGTTCTTTGCATCGTGTAATTTTCTCCTGCATGAGAGCGTTTTGGCATACTCTCGACAGTCTGTTTTTTTTACCATTTCTTTTCAGGAAGCCACAAGCTCGGGAGAGTCGAATGCAGACTCTGCTGTCGACAATGAAAACGGTGAAAAGAGAACAAGACGGGTAATTGTCACATCATCTCTATGGATAATTATAATCAGGGCCAATCAGAGGGGGAGGGGGGCCAGCAGGGCCATTTGGCTCGTGCCTCCAATTCATGGGGCCTCTGTTTTAAAGTTATTGTCTAACTGAGGCGTTTTGGGCACCCGTCAATAAGACACAAGACAGGGTTTATGTTTTAACTGGTTACTTAAAAGATTGACAGAGAAAAAAATGTTGTCACCACTTTAGGGGCCCTGCAACTGTTCTGCCTTGTGGCCGGAACTGCTCTCATCGGCCTTTATGTTTTAACTGCCTCCTGAAAAAACCAACAAAAAAGGGTAATCCCCAGTTTAGGGACCCTGGCGACTGTTCTGTCCAGGGGCCAGGAATTCCTCTCGGCAGCCCTGGGTCACTGTCTGTCACGTAATTATACGCCAATACCCCACAATTATTGGAGTTGAGGGCCTTGAAATTTCTAAATGGCCTGGGGCCTCCTTCAGCCTTTGAAGGGGCCTGATTATAATTACTCTGTTATGCCATTTGCCTTGAAGTGCTGTTTGGCTGTCACATGCTTTCTGTTACATGCCACTGACTTTCCCTGACTCTTGTCCTCCTGTGTTTTCAGAGATCAATTATTTTTCTCTATTTTTAATCTCACATAATTGACAGCATCTACTTAGGATTTTTTAGAAATTGTCAAGACCTTGGAAGTTAACTTGATCAGTGGGGAATGTAACCCTAAAAATTATCTCGATGACCTGCATGGAAATCTTAGTAGTATCATTGCTATGTTTGTTGTTTTTTTGACTGCATTATATGTGTGTGTGGTGTAGTGATGTTGGTTAAAATATTTTAAGTTGAAATATTTCATGTGGTGTGAAATATTTTAAATTTTTTGAGGACATGAAATTTGAAATATTTCAAGATTCAAGTCAAGCACTTTTACTACTGTAGTCTGTAGTACTGTAGTGATGCTACAAACTGAGCAGTGAGTTTATTTTCAAAATAACTTAGTAACTTGAATATCTCAAGTTTCTTAACAGCTGAAAGCACAAATCAGAACACTAGCACAAGTCTAGCACTCTAGCAGCAACTTTACATGGCATTAAAATGCTACCCACTGATGAGCCTAGAAGGTAGATACTTAAATGCAACAAAAATATAATGTTTCTTATTTCAATAGTTACATACATTTCTGATATATTTCCAAAAAAATTCATCAAAACTTTCATGCAACAAAATTTCAGGAAAATAAACACCTGTAGTGTGGTGTGTTGAAAATTGTATCAGAGCAAGAGGCAGAGCGAAATTCAGGGAAAAGAAGATTCAGTAGAGGAGAAAAGGAAGAGGCTCAGGATCGTGTCAGATCAAAAGGCGTCGAACCCTTTGGCAGACAACAGTGATGACCAGAAGATGCCACCGACGACGGCAGAAGAAGTCTCACAGCCAGAAGTAAGTCTCAGAGCAACTTGAAATCTAAGGTATGCAAACTATTGCATTATTCCACTTTAGAAAGAATTTCAATGAAATTGATCAGCACTAGTAGCATTGACTCTCTACAGCAGGCGTTCAAGACTCGTTCTATTCCACATCTTGTTCGAAAGTTCTGTCAGAAGTCGTCAGGAGAACCAAAAATTCTCCTGACGCTAACCCTTTAGTAGGAAATGATCATCTTTTGATATTCTGCCTTTTGTATTAAAAAATGTTTAGTATTCACTTTACATAAAACAGACTATGTACTAAACAAGCAAATACACCATTATGATGTTATCAAAGTAGAAGACAGTAAGTTAGAATATTTATTTAGGCACTGTATTATACATTTCAGTTACTAATTTTTACAATCAAGCATTGTAATTCATATTTTTCATGTCCTCTTGCCTGGTTTTTGGTATGTTGTGCCACTGCAGTTTAGAATTGAAAGAAAAACATAAATGACTGCATTCGGCATATAATACTGCAATGGTATGCCAAATTTTATGCATTTGGACCTGAGGTTGTAGATATATTTACAATCCAACAGAGTGGTACTGGTTTTATTGGCCCACCATGTATATGTTCTTATTGTCTTCTCCAAACAATTATTTATATTTGACCGAAAATGACTTTTTAATGTTCTGCGTCCGTGTCATTTGTTATTGCCGATGATTTTGCTGTGTGTGCAAAGGAAAGCCTATTGACTGCAACAAGCGCCTTTCTTCCTGATATTCTCTCCTGTCCGACCAAATCCGAAGGCGGCAGTTTAAAAATTGGATTCCTTGGTTTAGGCAATATGGGTTCACTGTTGGTCAGTCGACTTTTAAAATCTGGTCACGACCTGACCGTCTGGAATAGGACCCCGTCAAAGGTACTAAAATCTGACTTACTTACGTAGCTGTTGTTAATATTGAGATTGCATTGTGTGAAATGATTGTTATATGTGTTGCTTAAACTTAAACAAGTTTTTTTTATTGCATCATCACAGATTAAAGCAATTTTGAATTTTATCTGGTGGATATTAGGTTTAATTTGGATAAGTCATGCTACAGTTTGGTTCAGTATTTTTGGAATTTGATTTGAAATTTGCACGAATGTGTTTGTGTTTATGCTGACATTTGGCATATTTAATAAAATAGATGGGCCTCTGGATTTTTGGCCCATGTTTTTACTGTGCAGTATTTTTGCACTAAGAAGTTTGATATGAGAAGGTTTGCATTGAATTTTGAATCAATTTGGATGTACAAGGATTATATTTAGCAATAATGATTTACATTTTAGGTGCCTGATTCAATTTGAGAGTTTCCCATTAGCGGTTCTTTCTGATAAGATTGTCATATTTACTGATAAGATGAAATAAGACAGGTGAATGATTTGCAGATCAGTCAGAAGAGCCTGCAGATGTTAACCCTTTTAACATAGGACATTTTATTGAGTAAGGACAGAATTATCAAAACATATATAACATTTTCTGTTGATGTAAACAGTAGATGACTTTTGTGACGTTTTGTTGACAGTGCCGCGATTTTGTAAATGAGGGCGCTTCGAAGGGGATCAGTCCAGGAGATGTTGTACAGCTATGTGACATCACCTTTTCGTGCGTTTCTGATTCTGCGGCTTTGAAAGATGTACGCTATTCCCAGAATCTGAAATGTTTTGCAGCTATGCAATTCTACCGATTTCTATTTTGACTTTGTGATAACAAAACTAATTTCTTGTTTGAACTTGTTCTTTGTGGCTCTTCACTTCACGTGTCTTTTAGTTCGTTCATTTTCTTCATAATTTTTTTCATTCTTCCTCTAATTGGCTTGTTTCTTTATCTTTCTCTTCCTATTCCCCAGTTTTTCTTCCTCATTTTTATTCTCTTGGCTCAGCCTACTTTTTTCTTTGAATTGTTTGAATTTCAAAGACATCACATTAATTTTTTATAGCAAGTTTCCAAAACGCCAGTTATATGTATGTGTATATCCTCATTTGTATTAAGTATGTGAAAGAATCATTTTTGCTCCTTTAGATTGTAATTATTTGCATGTATTTTAGTTGGTCTTTGGCAACTGCGGAGTTGCTCAAGCGATTGGTCCTGGCAAGGCTTTTGTAGACATGTCGTCACTGGACATAGAAACAGCCACAGAAGTGCACGAGGTAGTGATCATGTCTCTTCTTTACATGCCAAAGTAACCATGTTTAGAACATGATTAAAAACCCCATCTTTTTATCTGGCTTATCCACCGTAGACTGTCACCCGTCTGTCCGACTGGATGACCTGGACCTTAAGTGATTTTGATATGGTGTGCCATCGGCTGATGTTCCTGTCATTATGAAGTGGCGCTATAGAGGTTTAAGATAAGATTAGATTAGATGCCAGTCTGCATGGACTTCTTTTCTTCCATTGATTTTATCTGTAGGCTATCACAGTGCGTGGAGGCCGGTTCTTAGAGGCTCCTATTGTGGGAACGTTGGATGCTGATGAGGATCCAGGTCAACTGATTGTCATTGCAGCTGGAGATACAAGCCTTTACGAAGACTGCTCGTCAATGTTCAGTGCTTTTGCTAAGAGGACGTTCTATATTGGTTGGTTCTGAGGTTCTTTGCAGAGTTAATCTTGTGCTGTGAGCGGTGCTAGGCATAAAAGCTTTCAAAAAGCAGTGATGCCATTTGAGTGAGAGGAATTATGTAGCATTTAGTTGTCAAATTTTCCAAGTGACGTCTGTTAACCCCTTTACAGTCCATTAAAATTTTTCTGTCCATCACCACCTGCTGGCCGGACTCAAGCTGAGCAGCTTATGAAGGGTGATGCAGCCTGAGTGAGGCTCTGGGTGAATGGTAAAGGGTTAAGTGGTACTGAAGTTTTACTTCAAATGAGAAATGCCTCTTTTTATAGAGAATTGATTCCTATAAGTCAGAAATGATCTCAAGCACATGGTCTGTGGTATATTTCTGATATTGAGGTCCTTGGTGATAGTAAGCACTGCCATTCAGTAGCCATAGCAGAAACTGATTGAAACATAAACACAAACTAATTACAGCAATTACAATCGTGTTACACTTTCAGGTTTAATAAATGAAAACAATAAAATTTGCAGAGCACTGTTTTCCAATTATATTGTCTTTTTTATTGACTATCACTGTTAAAAGTTCCCATGATGTGACCCTCGGGTTGCTTTACTTGTCTTCAGTTGGTCCTCAGAGCAATTCGGGATGGAGACCCTGCCCTAAGTTCTCTCATTCTTCTAACTTACACTGACTCATGAAAGCTCTGTGAACACAGAAGAAAGTATGTTTTAATAACAATACCCCTTGACGATTCCCTGTCCATTGCTGGCCAGGTGAGCTCTGTATCTCGAGCATGCTTCTTCCATCTGCACAGGATAGCCGAAATTCAACAATACATCTCTATTCCAGCTCTAGCCATAGTATCCGCGCCAGGTTGGATCCAGGTTGGATTGCTGTAACAGTATCCTCCTGGGGCTTCCGGACTACCAGCTCGATCACCTTCAGTCGGTGATGAACGCTGTGGGCCAATTGCGCGAAGTGGAGGGAGCACGTGACGCTGATGCTAAGGGACAGACTACATTGGCTTATGATTTCCGAGCGGATCGTCTACAAGCGTTGTGTACTGACATTCCGCACACTGAGCGATCCTCTTTGTCCCGAATACCTTACCATGCTCATCAAGCAGCTGATGGTATTGGGAACATCTACGATCAAACATGCTACTCCATCTTTACGTCCCCCTCTGTCTAAGACAGTGATGCTGGGGGAGAGATCACGGAAACCCTCTGCTTTGGAATGCGCTTCCTGCGACTGTGATGTCGATTACATTTGTGAATTCGTTTCTGACCACTCTTAAGACGCATATTTTTAGTGTCTCCTATGAATAGTTACCGGAAAATCCAGGACCATCTTCCTGCACCAACCAACAAATTGCTGATGTTAAACACGCTCGGCTTTAACCTTAGCTATTGCTAAGTTAGCTACCTTAGCTTACTTATGCCATAGCGTTTCATAAATTATCTATGAATTAATAATAAATAACAGATGGGGTATCAGACAAGCTGCCGCCTCAGAATTCCTCATGATGTGGCCATGACGCACATATGCGTCCATTTTACATTATGTTACAAATAAATGGCCGGTAAAGGGGTTAATAGAGCTGTAATCTACACGTGCTCTTCAGTGTATGTTACTGTGGCATGTTGTCGATAGGGAATGACCGGAAACCTCTCCGAACATTCGCTCCAGCTGGATAGTGTGGTATTTGGCACTATCCGGATTTGCCGATTACCTGTAGCAAATAATTACCAAATCAGATTATCATTGTCACATTATTTTGATATTGACTTTTGCTCTGCATTTTTATTTTTTTGATGAATTATTCAATTTTAACTTTATAAGATTCTCTTTAACTTCTAACTTTGAAGCTGTAAATTGCAATAATTGTTAAAGTTGTGCATGTAGCATGTGTAATAGCCAAATGAGTCTCTTTTACTTTACAGTTTACATGCACACCGTTTATATTCGTGATTTTCGCTCCGGATCAGGAAAGTATTGACCCAAAATATCTAGATCCAGTATCCGGTGGAAAAGACACATCCAGTCATTCCCTAATTGTCAACAGGCGATTTTTAAAATTTCCGTGATTTCAAAGGGTTTACAGAGAAAGAGCATTATGTAGCATTATGATGACTGTTTTTCTGAGATGTGTACTTTATACAACAGAGCATTGATTCATAACTGGTACTTGCAGGGGAAGTTGGAAGCGCGACGTGCACAAAGTTGGTGATCAGCATGGTACTTGGGACGATGATGGCCAGCCTGGCAGAGGCCTTGTCCCTGGGAGAAAAAGTTGGACTCCAACAGGAACAGATTCTCAAGATCATGAATCTTCTGCCTATTGCTTCTGCTCTTAGCATGAGCAAAGGAACAGGTATTCAAAGTCCAACGGTTTTCTAGAATGATCTGTCTTTGTGAGTGAGTAAGTGACTCAGATAAATATGCGTAAAGTGAAATGATGGCTTTTAAAACATTGTTTACGCCATTTGCTTTGCAGGTGTTAGAGTGATTAATGTGGTGGTCAGTGTTTTAATTAATCTGATGGTCTGTGTGCTAGAGTGATTAATAATGGACTGTGTGTTAGAGTGATGAGTTGTTTTTGTAGCCATGACCCACAGACAGTTCAATCCTCGTTACCTATCACTGGAACACATGCAGAGAGATCTGCGCTTGGCCGTGGCCATGGCGGAGCCGGTGGAACAACCAGTCTACGTCACCACTGCCACCAATGAGGCATGTACTGATTTTGCACTTTATAGCACCAGTTATTATCGCTGGCATAGGCAAGATTCTGCAATGGTTTCTACAGATCCGACTGACTAGGGGTCTGGAGGAGCATACTTAGTGAGCAGCCCAATTATGTCTGGTCAGAATCTCGCAAAAAATTAATGTAATTTTATTCGTATCTTTTGATTGACCATATTTTCGGACTATATAACAGCATATCAGGAATCACCCTACCCTTTACTTATGAAATTTTTCCTTGATTTTCCATAAATTACATGACCAGTCTTGGTTTAAATGGGGGGGGCAAGCCCCTCCTTTGTGACTACACTTATGGTTCTAATCACTGGCATAGCTAGGGTTTGGAATGGGTGGGCACCAAGGCTGACATTTCCAGGTGCGACTAGGGAGTTTGGGGAGGAATTGTAAACTCCCATGATTGGGTCTTGGGGAGTAGCCCCAGCTGCAGACATTTTAAATTATGTTAGGGCCGTCCGTATAGTACGTACGCACTGAGGGGGAGGGGGTTTGAGATTCAGGCGATTTTGCTTACGGAAGCTTACGGGGAGGGGGTCACGACTGAATTTATACATTTATATTTATTTATACATTTATATATTTATTTATATTTTGACAAATTTCAAATTTATAAATAGATAGAAGGCGTTTATATTCACACAAACATTTGATTTGAACACAAATACTTTCTCACAGTCAAACAAAGGGTCCAGACTTTTGTTTCAACGGTTATTTAAATAAGGCCTAATATTAAAAACCTTTAATTTAATAGTAAACAAATGCTTTTTGACTATGGCTAAAAATTAAGTTTCACCGTGCCAAGGGGGGGTGGTTGCTAATTTGTACGTACACATGGGGGGTAACTAAAATGTACGGTGTGCATTCTGTGCAACAGGGGAGGGGGTGAAACTATGACTTTTTGCATATGTACTATATGGATGGCCCCTTAGTGTTAGACCATTATCTCTGGTACATACCTAGCCCTGCCCCCCCTTAGTGCCCACCTTGTGGCTATGCTGATGAATCTAATACTCAGGCATAGCAATTGATAGTGCTTCAGATCCATCCACAAAAGATTAAATCAATCTGAGAGATCAGTCAGAGTGAGAAATAGCAGGACTTGTTATGGAGGAAAGCCAACTGTTGGATATTATTATTATTATTATCCAGGACGAGTTTTATAGCGCCGTAAGCATAGTTCGAATAGTAAAATCAAAAGCGCTTTGCAAGCGCTAACGTGTCAATGAAGGTCAAAAATGGCAATGTTGAAAATCCATTTGGATGATAAAATGCTCGCTGCCAGGAAAAAACTGGTGCTGAGTCCATAAGAAGCAGTCTTTCAGTAGAAAATGCATTTCAAGTCTAAATTTGAAAGTATTCACAGACATGGGTCCACTTAACAACATAGGCCTTCAGAAAATCATAATACAGTAACCATAGTCTTGCATGGGCGCCCAAAGAAATTTTTCCAGGAGGGGGAAAAGAAAATGGTCATGGTTATGCTACATAAATTTTTCCAGGAGAGGCAAAACACATTTTAACACAATGGTCACGGTTAATATTTTAGCAAGGTTTTCAAATTTCACTGCAAAATATTGGTATTTTCCAGGGGGCAATGCGCATAATGTGCGGGCGCTCATGTAGTCTTGAGGATGTTAATGTATATGCCCCTTGAATCCTTTATCAAAGCTAGAAATGCAATTTATCTTAAGCAGATGATTGCTTATTAATGCTTCCAAATGTAATGAGGTTGGCCAGATGTATCCTGTACTTGCTCTAACTGGGTGGATAACTATCTATCCCAAGTTGTGCTATACACAGTGAATTACTATTTGAAGACAGAAATACCTTTGTCATTCAGAGGAAACACAAAAGCTTTGTGTTTCATGAAAATAATGATAAAATTTGGCAATATTGCTATCCAAATTCCAATAAATATTTTTAAATATTAAGATTCTTAGGAGATAACCTTGGATCTAGTGAGAATATAATTAGAGATTTTGTGAGTAATTAAAAAGATACCAAAGGGAACATACCTGTAATATGGTATCATATAATACTGAAATTATAAGATGGTGGTCCAACAGTGGGTGGGAAGATAGAAGAGTGGTAATATCATTGGGCAGGTACACCAATGGAACGGGTTCAATCCCGTAGGAGCTCCTAAGGTCAACTCAGCCTTACTTGCTAAAGGGCATTATCAACATCAAACTGAGTAGCAATGGCAACATTGCAAAAGTAACTGTGGGTTCGTTGGAAAAGGCTGGCCACCGTCCACCGTCCACCCATGTATGGCCATAGTCACCTATGGGCTGATGGCCACAAAACGGGGATCAGATCCGGAACCTACAGGCATTGAGCCTGGGGTGAAAATTTACTTTTTTGTCCAACGGTAAATATGTGAGGAATGTAGTAGGGTAAGGTTAATGCTATAATAGGATAAGATTATGGGTATAAATAAATGAGTTTAATGAATTTTCTAATTCAATTTTTTATGTATTGGCTTCTAGTTCAGTGGGATTATGTAGAATGAATTGTTTTAATTTATGTTTAAATTCATTTAGATTAAGTATTTCTGTTAGTTTATTGGGTAGTGAGTGTCATATACAAGGTCCAAAAAATTTTATAATGACTAATCTTGTTTGTATGTGCATAGGGAATGTGCACTGTGGAATTCACTACCGGACTATGTCACAAACTCTGACTCTTTTGGAATTTTGCTACGTAATCTTAAGACTTATTTATTCACCATTGGGTATATGTAGTTTTGTAAAGCGGTCTTGTCTTTGGCCACTTTTGCCATGCTTATTGCGCTATAGAAATCGTTTGGCTAATAATAATAATAATAATAATAATAATAATAATAATAGGGAATAACATAGATTTCTCTGTTTCTTTTGTGGTAATCATGTAAAAAAAAGTAAATTTTCACCCTAGGCTCAATGCCCATAGGTGCGGTGCTGATCCCCGTTTGCGGCCATCAGCCCATAGGTGGCTAAGCCATACATCGGCGGACGGTGGCCAACCTCTTCCACCGACCCCATGGTTACTTTCGCAATGTTGCCATTGCTACTCATTTTGATGTTACTATCGCCCTCTAGCGATTAAGGCTGAGTCGACCTTAGGGGCTCCTACGGGATTGAACCCGTTTCGTCGGCGTGCCTGCCCAATGATATTACCACTCATCTATCTTCCCGCCCCAGGTAATCATGTATGTTAGTATTATTCTAATCTAATCTTAAACTTCTATAGCGCCACTTTCATAATGCACAGGAGCATCAACCGATGGCACACCAAATCCAAATCACTAAAGATCCAGGTCAAATCCAGGGTATCCGGCCGAACAAACGGGTGACAGTATATGGTGGATAAGCCCGGTCAAAAAGATGGGTCTTTAATTAATATAGTTTTATTAATATAGTTGTATTTATAATATACAATGTAATAATATAGGTGTATTTTTATGGATCCTCCCAGCTCTAGTACTCGAAACACTGGTTGTTGACTGGTGATTTTGAACTGATTGAATTTGTGCAAATTGGATTGAAAATTTTAATTGTAGCTTTTCAAGAAAGCAAAAACCATTGGTTACGGTGATCATGACACTGCTGCCATCTATCGGGCAACAGAGTGAATTCTCTTTCTGGAATTGTTCTCTAACAGGCAGCTTGCACTCTACAGCATAGAGTGCATCCATTAATTGTTGAACTGCTGTGGATTTACGATAATCGTGTTCATCAAAATTTAACCTTATAAGAAAAGTACAATAAAGTATTTTATCAATTCTTATAACAGTTGTTAAAGGGTTATGAGTTTATGTATTGACAGAAGATTATGCCATATTTTAAAACAACTTTATTAACAGTTCAATCAATATGCTTAAATCTGACAATTCGGATAAATTGTTCTGGAAGTTGCAGTGTACAGTACATTACAGTAGTTGTACTTTTGTAGCACAGGTTAATAAGCTCTGCTGCTGGTGCATTGCAGTTTTCTAATCATGTCAACAGTTGTATGGATCTCACAAGAGGGACATTTATTGTATTTGTTTAACGTTTCGTTCCCTGTACAGCGCCTTTGACTTTAGCCACCTAGCTATGTTACTGCGCTTAAGAAATTGTCAAGATTAATAATAATAATATTGCAATTGGTTCAAATTGTTGGTGATGGTTATGAATTTCTGAGTGGTTATACCTGTTCTGGAACAATTAAATGCTGTCTGTGTGTGCAGTGAATTTGCTCTTCAAAGTGAATGGGGCATTTTTTGTGAAGCAGATTGTTGCTGCTTGTACAGCGATTAGCTCTATTCCTCTGTCAGCCCTTTTCTTTTATTTTCAATGGTTTTTAATGTGTGACAATAATAATTATGATCAAATGATAATTAAATAATTGTGTTATTGTTTTTTAACTTTGGTGAACAACAGAAATTTTATTCTTTGAGTAATTCTAAAGATTTGCCCATTGATATTCCCAAAATTTTTGCAGATCTGATGAAATATGAATGTATAACAGAGTCAAGTAACAAAATGGATCTGGAAATAAACTTAGAGAAAATGGAAGTTCAGAAAATATCTTGTGTACCAAAAGAACTGAATGTAACACTGGATGGAATAAAATTAAAGCTTGCATAGAAATTTGTATATCTGAGAGGACAAATAACAGAACATAGTGGATCAGAAGATGACATAACAAGACGAATTGGTCTTGCTTGCGATGTCATGTGCAGACTTTTATCAGTATGGGAATCCAAGGCTATGGAAATCCAAGGCTATTAACGCAAGCACAATAGTAAGAGCATGCGAATGCCTGGTACTCGGAGTACAGATATACAGTATAACTCAGAGACTGGGGGACCTGGAATGTGATGGCAGAAACACAATGGAAGCTGTGATCATTTGAAATGAGCCGTCTTCAAAATATTGCAGGCATATCTAAAAGAGATCAGAAAAGAAATGATGACATAAAAGATAAGCTTGGTGTCAAGGAAGATATTGCTGATAAAATCCAGATGAAATGGCTATGATGCTTCATACACGGAACAACGAAGATTGCCATATGTGTGTCTACATGGCAGAATACACGGACAGAGAGATAGGCAGACCACGGATATGGTGGCTAGACGTCAGAGAACAACTGTCAAAATTTAAATCTAAACCTAGTTCAAACAATAAAAACAACAGAACACAGGCAGGAATGGAGGAAATTGCTGGGGCTGTCACAACATGCAAAAGCATCATTACGGCACTAAAGAAGATGACATTTTTAACAAGAACATCAAGCCAAAATGATTAACCCGATCAAAAGCCTTCCAAATACAGTATACAGAATACAGAGAGAAACCAGTGGCATAGCTATGGGATTCAGGGGAGAGGGTGTGGCTGCTCCCCTGAGGAAATTTCCAGAAGACACCTTTTTCGCTTTTTGCAACTGTAATATATTAAAACTACACTGTAGCTGTTAACCCGTCAAAAATGACGGGGGAGAGTGGCTATCTCCTTCCCTGATTTATTGCAAAAGTCCATATTATTACATATAACAATTTTTTAAATCTGAAAATGTAAAGTGAATGCGTAGATTATCATCAACATTTTTTCCTATGTGCTCACTGGGTGGTCTCCCCCCCCCACCATAGGGGGACTGCACACCATAACGGAACCTACAAGTTACAACTATGGTTTGGCCCTACAATTCCATTGGGATTTGGTCTCCCATGGGGAATGTGCCCTCCAGTGTTACCTACGGCTTGGGCTTACGGACCCAAAGGGGCTTTGTCTCCCATGTAGGGCTGGGACTTTTTCTCCCCGGGGGGCTGTGCCCCAGTGGAGGATACAGCCACCATGGGGGCTGGAGCTAGGTCTCTCACGGGAGGTTGCACCCCTCAGTGGGGCCTATGGCCTCCCTTGGGGGCTTGGGCTTGGTTTCCAATGGGAGGCTGCTCCCCCTTCCAGCAGGGTATACAGGCTACAACCCAAGATGGGGGACTGCGTCTCCAGTAGGGCCTACGGCGCCACACGAGGTACTGTGCCCCCAGTGGTGCCGTACAACGTGCAGGCAATCGGGACGATTTGTCAAGCTGCAATGAAGACGCTTCGTCAAACGCTCCTTTGATTATAGTTTGGTTGTCAATGGCAACAAAAAAAGCCAACAATGTCTTCTAACATCTGTTGTGTATCGCGAGTGACAAACTTAACTTACTGGACGAAGAGAATTATTATTTAAGATATTAAAATTACAGAGAAGCAACAACAAACCGTCAGCCACGGCAACCGTTTTGACCTGTCTGGAAAAAATTTGATGTGGTGGCACCTTTTGATATGGATTGAAGAGGTTGTGTGTGAAAAGGTTATGCTTCTCCTGGTGCTAAAACCTGGCTGTGCCACTGCTGACACTACAATGAGCTGGTAAATCTTCATAGGAAGTCCAATATGAAACTACACTAGGCCTGTACTAAAATTTTTATTTGACAGAATACAAAAATAACACAAATTCTATATTCTTTATAACTTTCAATTTCAATAAAAGAAAATATAATATGATGAATGTTCAATGCCAGTAAAAAAAATATAAATTACAAATGCACAAAATTGGAAGCAATACAAATGAGTAAATTTCTGAAGATCACCTTATCGTCTAAACCAAGAAAATTGATGCTATAAATTAATTTGTAACAATTTACAAGTTTATTTTTACAACATCCACAAAACGTTCTAATTGTCAGAGAAATATGGTAATGTATGATCACCAGAGTGGATTCTTCTTAAGCATGCCCTGCCATTTTGTCTGCTCTGCGTCATTGAACCGCCGTTCAAGGAAGGACAATTTTCTGTCAAGTTCTTGCATTTCCTAAAGCATCACAATGCTCCAAATACATTGCTATCTAAACACCAAAAGTATTGTGCAGCATGTTGCATTGATCAAAAGGTTTTACCACTGAAGGAGAGCCATGTTCTGAGAATAACAATGAACCTATTATACAGCAGCAACAAAATGTTTATTAAACACAAGTGAAAATTTAGACAACTAAAGGTGCAAATATCTCAAAGTTTCAGACCTGAATTGAAGACTACCAAGCAACTACACAAAGTTGATGTTTTACATTATTGCTGCCCCCAGATAACACAGCAAAGGTCTACAAGCCCTTCAACAAGGCATCACTAATTCTGGATATACACTGGGATATCAACAGAATGCTCTTAGAGTTTACTGCAACTATAACAGCTAATAACTAATTAGCTAAAGTTTATGGGTGGAATAAAAAGCTAGATTTAAGGGGCTGTCCACTAATTATGTCAACGATTTTTGAGCAATTTTTGACCCCCTTGTCAACAACTGTCAACTTTCAGTTACCCCCTATAATTATGTCAATAACTTCTGAAACCCCCCTACCCCCAAGATCAATGACAGGCCCCAATAACAAGGTTATTATTTTTTGCAGTGATGACCATTTTTACTATTTTTTCCCTTTTTGCTCATCGAGTGTCAAAATGTGGTGGTGATGACCTTTTCTGCCATGCTTTTCCATTGTAATAAGTAGTATTCCATGAAATTTCCTATTTTTGGATTATTTGTAAAAAGTGAAATTGTTGACGTCAACTTCTCTTGACCCCCCTGTCAACAACTGTCAAACTTTTTCAAACCTCCCTTAAATTGTTGATGTAATTAATGGACAGCCCCTAAACAAATAATGGAATAAGAAAAATATTTCTAATCAAATGAGACAATATAATTGGAAGATATATTACGATGAGTTTGTTAACAGGGAACTTTAACACACTGTTGTGTTCTGGAACATAGACTCTGCAAAATCTCACCCTTTCAATTTTGTACTGGCGCTTGTTGTTCATTTCTGGCAGCTCACTCTCAATACGCTCAATCTGCAATAAACAAAATTTGCTGGTTTTTTCCAAGCAAATGATAGCATAAAAGACACACAAAGGCTCCAGCATATCAAAGTACCAACAAACTCTAACAAACATAGCATAACATAATAGACAAAATTTTGACAGACAAATTAGCTGATCACGAAAAAAATGCATTGAGAAAGTGATACTAACTCGTGTTACAAAACCTTGCAGTGTTGTCTTCAGGACTTCGGTATATTCGGGAAATACGACAGATTTCTCTTTGGGTTTAACTAAAGTATTCAAACGTACACTTGAAACAATTACCAAATACATATTGAAAACGCTTCAAATAACATAACATCGACAACATATTTATGATGTTAGCAGTCAAACATACTAAGATGCTAGACAGAAGTGCATTGGCCACACAGTGGCATGAGAAATTCCCAAGCCTCTCAAGGGCTAATGGATATTATGGGTCCCTAAACTACGTACATATTACTGTTTCATCATTATTATTAGTGCAGTGTAGTAGTAGTGGTGGTAGTTGTAGTAGTAGTAGTGTAGTAGTAGTGGTGGTGGTGGTAGTCGTAGTAGTAGTGTAGTAGTAGTAGTAGTGGTGGTGGTGGTAGTAGTAGTAGTAGTAGTAGTAGTAGTAGTAGTAGTAGTAGTAGTAGTAGTAGTAGTACCAGTACACCTATACAGCACTGTAACAGAAAAAAGGTCACAGTCAAAAGCGCTTTTGACAACATTGACACATAACTGAGGATCAGAAGATGGTTGATGGTTAACCCTTTTGCCACTAGGTTCAATATTTGCCTTCATAACCTAATGTTTATACAGATCGCCAGGGTCAAAGGGTTAAGAATCCACTCGATGGTGTAAAGGAGTTCACTACCGTGACGAAATCCAGCAATCAATCCTTGAGAAGCAGTGGTCTTCCATGAGAAAACACATTCCCAGTAAATTCAGTAACTTGTGGCATATACGGTAATGTTTTTCTAATTATTATTATTATTATTATTATTATTATTATTATTATTATTATTATTACAACATACTGAATATTGTGGTAACTCATCCTATAAGAACTGCGTGAACACATTACAAAACAAGAAATCATGTAAATACATATCAACTGAATCACAGCTTAATATTTAATCAACTTAAGTGGGAATGCTGCAACTAGTGGCGTAGCCAGGATTTTCCGAAGGGGGGTACGACCAACCATTCCCGACTTCAAAAATCCTGACAAGCAAATAAAAGGTCGTCATCTATTATTTTGCTTGGTTAAGTTAGTTATAATATAGCTAAATGAGTGCGCGGACAGCCACTTACAACTATATTCGTTTTTGCTTGTTTTTTTTCTTTACTTTAAAACCCGATTTTGGCGCCCCTCCACCTAAAGAATAATAATACGCAAGAAAAAATTTTGTAGTCGGCTGGCCAAGGGGGTTTTTACCCCAAATCCGCCCCCTCTTGGGATATGCCACTGGCTGCAACTGTGACCCTGATGGGGACCTGAGGACAACAATATGCAGGGCCACCATTCTTTATTAGCCCCATACGACAGAGGCGGGCAGTAGACTCTGAAATTGTGAAAATAATACTGACTGGACTGATGAACGCGAGCAACTTCAAGAGGGTATGGTCTACAAACAAAACACTTAACTTTAAGCATTTTCTCTTCAAAACGGGCAATTTAAACCTGAAATTAAGACATCAGAAAAAGACTGGGCATGAAAGAGACAATAATCGATAAAATCAAAAGAAGAAGACTTAAATGGTATGGACATGTAAACAATGTTCCCTCTAAGACTTGCTGGTTTCTGGGCAAAGTTCAAAATTTCTGTGCAAAAAAACCATTGCGTGAATTTTTGTGCAAAATCTTGCTGCTGATCATAAACTTTCAAGAACAAATGAACATAGAAGGATAGGCCCTAATTAGAAAAAGATGCCTATTATGAAATTCCATCATAAATTTTAAGCTAGTTGGTTTCTTCATTAATCAACACATGTGTAAACTTTAATACAAGCAAAACCTTTATATAGCAGGTGCATGAGGTTGCAGGAATTTTCTGCATTTGTAGCACAGTTTCCTTTAAATGCAGATAGTTGTTTGAAAATTAGTTACACGTCAAAAAAATTTGTGCGGCAGTCAAATTCTTTTGCGCGGCAGGATTATTTTTTCTGTGCGGTCACGCAATTCTGCAGCTTAGAGGAAACGTTGCATGCAAATAGAATGAAAGACAACAGACTCCCATATAAAGCACTCTACACATACAAAGACTGCAAGAGAGGAAGAGGATGGCCCAGGAGAAACAGTGGATGAATAACATCAAAGAAGACTTTGAAAGATACCAGTTATCAGTAATCGATTGAAAGAAATAAACAAAGAAAAGAGATAGCTGAGAGCGCTGACGGGGCGCCAAGAGCGCTGACGGGGCACTGAGAGCACCGAGAGCATTGACAGGATGCCAAGAACGTTGACAAGGTTTCAAGTTTCCAGTATAACCTGCATATGAATATACCCCACAAGAGGAGCTGCAGTTTGGAATTTCTTGTATTACCCGCGGGTAATAATCGTGCAAATACGGTAAGACTGCTGCAGGATTTATATTGGAAACAGGAAGCTGTAATCAGGATAAACGGAACCATAGGGAAATAGATTAAGATACAGAAAGGGACAAGACAGGGATGTGGAATGTCACCAGACTTGTTCAACCTATATGGAGAGGAAATCATAAAAGTGATCAAAGATCTAAAAGGTGTCAAACTTGGAGGAAGAAATGTAAATAATCTTAGGTTTGCAGATGATGCCACTTTAGTTACTGACTCAGAGGAAAAACTGCAGGAACTCCTAACTAAACTAGAATTAGAAAGCAAAAGGAAAGACTTAAGGATTAATATAAAAAAGACTTTCTGCATGGTAATTATTAAGAGCAAAGTAACACCCACATGCAGCATAAGACTAAATGGTAATGAAATCAAACAAGTGACACAGTTCAAATACTTAGGCAGTATGATAACCAGTGACAGGAAATGTGAAAAAGACATAACATCAAGAATAGGAATGGCCAAGGCAGCATTCTGGGAACTCAAAACGATACTTACAAATAGGCACATCTCTTACGAGACACGATTAACCCGTTACCAGGGTTCGAAATTTATAAACGTCGCCCGGAAATCATATGCGAACGGGGTTCGACGTTTTAAAACGTCGCGCAACTGTTTTGCTCTTCCACCACGGTGTTTGCCGTTTAAAAACGTTTTCTTGATTTGATTTCTCTTTTGGCACGGATGGATGGTAAGTACAATAAAAATGCTAAACAATGATGCAAACCACATCTTTGTAGCTTCTATATAGCCTGCAGATTTCAAGATTCTCGCAAAAAATTTCACTTCTCCGAGCAACGGGTGCCTGGTGTAGAAACATCATAACTCCCCCAAATTGGGTCCCATCTTCAAAATTTTTGAACTAATCTGTTCCAAAGACACCAACCTACAACTTTGCCACTGAACCTAGGGGGTCACCACTGGAAAAAAATTTTTATTGACCTTTGAACTTATTTTTTGAGAGGGGGTCATATTTTGGCCTGCAGAGTGGGCCCAACCCCAGAAATTTTTTTTGGCATGGATGGATGGTAAGTACAATAAAAATGCTAAACAATGATGCAAACCACATCTTTGTAGCTTCTATATAGCCTGAAATATAGTAAGTTTAAAAAGTACATGTTCACAGTTCAAACAAACGCTTTTCCCCAAAATTAATTACCCAAACTGGTAACGTCTTGTAAAAATTAATTCCCCCTTTAACGGGTTAAGAGTGCTCAGAGGCTACGTTTGGTCAATCCTCTTGTATGGAGCAGAGACATGGACTGGTATATCCAAGGTCATTCAGAAGAAATTGGAAGCCACAGAAATGTGGTTTTTATGAAGGATGCTGAAGATTTCGTGGATGGAAAAGAAAACCAATGAAGAGATCTTAAATGAATTTGGAATAAAAAGAAGTCTGATGGTAACCATTAAAAAAGGCAGCTTTCCTTCTTTGAACACATAGTGAGGAAGGAAGGCCTGGAGCATTTGGCAATAATCGGAAAAGTGGAGGGGAAAAGAGCAAGAGGAAGGCAGAGAAACACCTATGTAGACTGCCTACGAGAAGGAATTGAGGGAGTAAAGAACATCGAATTAATAAGAGGATGTCAAGATCAAACAAAGTGGAAATCCACAGTCGCTAATGTAGAAATACACAGCACCTAAAGAAGAAGACACTCTATGAACTACGTGCATTACATGTTTTCCATAAAATTTAGCAAATCAAACAACTCAAGTACTATTACACATGCAAGTAACATCTCATGAATTAATATTACTATTACACATGCAAGTAACATCTCATGAATTAATATAGCACTTTGTAAGTATTATTTACTAATCTTAAGCACTTAATCCCTCAGTATTTGTAGCTGAGATGGAAATTAAAGTCATGAACTTACGTGCTTTTAGTGTTTGCTTCAATTGATCCTTTTGGTATTATCAGCGACCCAGCATGATTCTTTAACTAACACAAATAATCATAAAAGAAATATATTCATTATGCTGTCTGTAATCTTCAAGCAAAAATAATGCAACAGATTTTGGGACTCACAGACAGGATACAAAGCAACACTGAAGAAACTAAAGCACTGTTAAGGGAACTGCAATTCAGCTTTCTAAAGGACAGCATTTAATAAGTAAATAAGTAAATATATAAGTAAATAAGTAAATAACTGAATGTAGAAATAACCTTGAGTACAATGTTTGGCTCCAGAAGATTTAGTTCTTTTCGAATTGCCTGAAGCATGACAAATGAAGAACAGTTGTCTGAAATTCTGACTTCATGCACCATTACGGGAGGCTTTTGCAAGTCTAAAGATATACATTCCCAAAAGATTTAACAGTAACCAGTGTGACTCAAATGGTACAAATTGTGACACAGGCAAAAAACCTCTGTAATCAACATGAAATCGCTTATGTCTAAGTCACAAACCGTTCGTGATGGGTGATGTTACCATTGTCCCCTCTGAGTGTGTGCGGCTGTTGGGGGTTCTCTTTGACGGGACTCTGTCATTCGAGCCATACTTAAATGATGTGATCAGGTGATGTCACTATCAATTGAGAAGAATCCGATCAGTCCCGCGATATCTGCCTGTATACAGAGTGGTACACTTAGTCCAGGCCTTGGTGCTAACGAGGATTGACTATTGTAATAGTGTCCTGTGGGGCCTCCCGGTTAGCAAACTGGAATGCCTGCAGTCTGTTCTTAACCTTTCGGCGAGGACTGTGTTCGGATGTCGCTGGTGTGAGCACGTAACACCACTTCTCAGGGATTGTCTTCATTGGCTTCGAGCACCTGAGCAGATTGTGTTTAAGAGATGCTGGTTGACCTACAGAGCACTGCACGACCCATGCTGTCCAGAGTACCTTGCCTCTCTCGCAAAGAGACCACAGTGCAATGACAGGAAGCGTCGCTCTGCTCGAGTCATGGGGTCAAACTTCATGTTCCTCCCCCGTCCAAGGCTATTAAGTTTGGAGAGATCCTTTACACGTGGTAATCCTATCTTGTGGAACTCTCTTCCCATTGATGTCACCATGGCTGACACTGCTTAGCACTTCATCAAGAGCTTAAAGACGCATAGATCTGTTTAGGTTGGGATATAGCTATTGAGATGTCAAAGCGCTTTTGTTGTGGGCCTCAGCCTTGTTACAGCGCTATAGAAATTGTCCATGAATGAATGAATTTAATGCCGACATATCGAACTTCCAGAACATAAATTATTATCTTAGAGCAAAATATCTTTCAGAATGGTATAAATAATGGAACTTGTCAGTTATTTCACCACCAACCGTGGGCTTTGCCGGGACATGTAGTTTAATTCACCACCATCAGAAAGTCTTTCTAAGGCAGAAGCAGAGGCATAAACTCATCAAGGGAGAGGCAGAGATACAAGTAGTCGCATTTTGTTTCATGTTTACTGTCCCCGACAGAACGGCGTCAACACTGCTGCCAATAATTGCGGCAAACATTCTCCCCGGAACAACTATTATGTCCGATCAATGGCGAGGTACTTTCCCGTTATCCAGACCCCAGTGAAGATATATTAGGGTTAGGGTTAGGGTGAGTGTTAGAGTTTTAGCCTAACCATAACCCTAACCCTAACCGCCACCCTAAACCTAATCATTTCTTAGTATCTCTTCACTTGGGTCCGGTTAACGGGAAAGTACCATGGCGAGCATATAATGGTATTGTCAACATAGCCAGCGGCGCCTACAATCATCTCACTGTGAATCATTCACTGAACTTCGTCGATCCCAACACTGGAGCTAATACTCAATGGGTGGAACGTTCGTGGAAGGCAGCCAAAGAGCGCAACAAGCGGCAAAACGGTACCCGTAGAAGTATGCTGGACTCCTACTTTTGCGAGTACATGTGGCGTTTGCGGACGAAAAATTGCCAAGACGTTTTCGAAAGAATTCTGTCTGACATTGTGGTTTTTTGGCCATCATCTTAAGAAAACTATTGACTACGAATTAACTATTCCGGTCCGATTACTGATTTTGAGTACTTAAAGTAAGTAAGTAAAATCTCGTGGATTTCTATAGCGCCTTGGAAAGCAGCACAACAGTAGCTGCTTATTCTTAGGCGCTCAGCCTCTCTTAAAATAGCTATGGGGAAGGTATATCAGCCAGGCAATAGTCAACGTCCAAAGGGCAGTGAGGCTAGGTTGTTACAGCTATGGAGGACATGATTTTAGAAAAAGGAATGATTTAAGTTTAGACCTGAAGACTTGAGGAGATAATGCGGGAATTATAGGAAATGAGGAATCAGATTTTATTGTTTGAAAGTGTCCAAGTCTGCGGAGGGAAGCTGGGATCGAGTTCCAAAGTTCAGGTGAGGCGTACGAGAAGGCACGGTTGCAAATTTTCAGGGATGACTGATTGAGTGGGCGTGACAGAGTGAGGTAAGATAATGAATGTGTGGGTCGAGGAGGCTGAGGGGTTAATAGTGATCTAAGGTAGACAGGTTTTGATGACTGAAGTGAGCTATGTGTAAGTGTTATTATCTTATATTGGATACGTTCTGTTATTTTAAGCCAATGTAATGATTTTAGTATGGGTGAAATATGGGAAAATTTAGGTGACTTAGTAACAGTACGAGCAAGTGCATTTTGTATTGATTGCAATTTGTTGATAGAGGCTTTGGGAAGGTTATAGTAGAGGGAGTTACAATAATCTAATTTGGAGTGGACTATTGAGGTGGCAATTGTGGAGGCAGTTTTAGTATCTAGGCAAGGGCGTAGGCGGCGAAGGTCACGAATATGAACATAGCAGGCTTTTGATAGTTGGGAAATTTGTGATTCGAAGTTTAGAAAAGAATCAAATTTGAATCCTTAGCGACAAACTTGTATTGGTGGTGAATTAAAATTAAAAGTTGGTGGTGAAATAACCGACAAGTACCTAAATAATATAATATTATTATTAAATAAGCCATTCATATGCGACTAAAACAGCGCTATATAAATTAACGAGATAAAACAATAAATTCTGAATTATTCATGCTACACATATCCTTGTCTGTGTCTGAAACTCATAGCGCTATATATGTCACGAGATTATACATTGAATTCCAGATTTTTCACGATTCCGATTACTTTAAAACTGACAGAACGAAGATAGAACCTGCGAGATCAAATCTTCTAACGAGGAACCAAATCGTCTTCAGTTTCTTCTCATCACGTTTTTCAGACATTTGTTCGAATTCTTATCAACACAAAAATCCTGCAAAACAAACCGTTTATCATTGCCAACACCGCCAATTATTATAGCGCTCCTATTTAGAGGTTATTGGCCATATAATTTCAAATCGTGGTAAATTTTATGTCTTGTAAGCGTCTGAAACTCTCCAGAACCGTAAAACAATTGAAGCCTTTATTTAGAATAAATATTCTCAAAGAATGCGAAGCGTCTTCTTAAAATTCTTGTACGAGCTTAGAAGCATTTAAAAAGTGATTTAATTAGCAATTGATAGGATTCTCCAATTTTTTGTTTTCTGCAGATGCTCTTTTGATCATTGCCGGAACTAAATAGCATTCAGTCAGTTGTGCATTGAACATATATAGCATGTCCATGTAAAAATGAAGTAAACGTTATGGGGGCTGTCCATTAATTATGTCAACAATTTTTGGACAATTTTTGACCCCTGCCCTTGTCAACAACTATCAACTTTCACTTAACCCCCCATAATTACGTCAAAAACTTTTGACCCCCCCCCCAAGATCAATGACAGGTCCCAATAACAAGGTTATTATTTTTTGTGGTGATGCTCATTTCCCCCTTTTTACTCATCGAGTGTCAAAATGTGCATGGTGGTATGACATTTTTGCCATGCTTTTTTCCATTGTAATAAGTAGTTTTCCATGAAATTTCCTATATTTGATTATTTGTAAAAAAAGTGAAATTGCTGACGTCAACTTCTCTTGACCCTCCTCCTCCTGTCAACAACTGTCAAACTTTTTCAAACCCCTCCCCCTACATTGTTGACGTAATTAATGAACAGCCCATATATATATATATATATATATATATATATATATATATATATATATATATATATATTATGCCCTCGGTACTTAGTTCCCGAGGGGCTTATTACAAGAAAGTGTCCGGAGACAGAAGAATATATACTTTTCAGCTCTCGTCTTGATCCGGACCAGAAGCAGAGAAAGTCCCTTGGAAGGCAATCGCATTAAAGCGTTGTAAGGTCATCGAAATATGCTGGAGCAAAAAACTTCTCTCTCTAGTGTCTCCGGAAAGTACGGAAAGGTGACGACCCAACTCTTTTATGAAAGTGAGTGCGTCGTGACTGATAGGACCAAGAGTCTCGAAGGCCAATGGCAAGAAGAGATAGTTGGCCGACAAGTCAGTGTACTTGGCGACTTTCCTCACTGATGCTGCTTCAGCAGCGGCTCCGGGGGAGAGAGACGTCACTGGCAGATGAGTGGCAGCGACTGTGTCTGCCACTGTGACGTCCCACACCAGGCAGCGGCCGGCTTGCCACGGGATCATGGTCATGCCGTCCGGTCTCTTTCCATCGGATCTGAGAAGACCGGGCGGTTCCTTGGCCGATGGTATGCCAGCTCGTACCAGGGCCCGGTAGACTACGTCATTGAGCATGGAATGACGTGCAAGGCGACCTGGTCCGAGTTTGCAGGAGAGTCCGTGAGACCCATTCTCCTGGACCTGCTCGCCACAGGGACAGAGATGTCGCTCGCAAATGAAAGCGCCAAGACGGAGACCCACTGCAACTCTGGTTGTCTCGTCGTCCAAGCGCAGACCGCAAGAGCTGATGGGCAGCGCATGAAGCCAGTCGCTGGCGTGTTCCGCTGCCACTGCTCGTAGGCGGGCCTGATGGTGTTGGCTAAGGTCGGAGCTCAGCAAGTTGGTAATCTCCCTAGCTGAGAATTATTGGGCGGTCCCAAGTGGCCTGCTTATCGAGTGAGCCTGATGCTGGAATGGGGATCTGGCTCTCTAGGCTCCATTTGGTGAGAATTGCAGCCTCGTGTGAGTCAATGGCCAGCCCAGCCTTCTGGAGAATGGATGACTGGAGTCCGCGGGTGCTCGCAGCTGAAGCCAAATAGGCAGAAGATGCCAGCGAAGACACCCGACGAATTCCCAGTCCGCCATCTCCAATAGGCATCTCCAATATATATATATATATATATATATATATATATATATATATATATATATATATATATATATATATATATATATATATATATATATATATATATATATATATATATATATAGGCCCTATATACAGTAATTGAGGAAGTACATCAGGAAGAAAGACAAAAGGGAGACCCAGGAAGATGCTATTGGACTGGATGATGAAAACAGATTAAAAGCGCCACAAGACCTATGCGGAAATCAAAGAAGAAGCAAGATGCAGAGAGGAATGGAAAACTGGAGCCCGGAACCTGTCCCAGGACAGAGAACATAATGATGATGATATATTGTTGTTTTTTCTACTACATCAAACCGAATTTGTGCAAAAATCTGCAACAATGATATACAATAAAGACACAAAGAACTTAGAAGTAGGTTAAATAAAGTTAAATGGCCAGTTGAACTGACAAAACAACAAATAACAGCAATGAAAAAGTCTAAGGGTGGTGATGATGATGATGATGATAATGATGATGATGATGATGATGATGATGATGATGATGATGATGATGATGATGATGATGACGACGACGACGGCGATAACGATTTAATAACTTTTACAGGTGGCGCCAATGTCGCTGTGCGGCGTGTTTCAGTCGTCATGGACGAGGGGCGCCGTAGAGCTCCTGCGGTATCGTTCGTCGTTGTCGTCGGTCAAATGAAGACGATGGCGAACTGGTTGGTCGTCATTATAATATCCTTCGTTGGATTTCTTGCCGGAACAGGTTAGTTGCCGTTGCTTTCGTCGGACTCCGCGTCGCCCCAGTTCCGGGAGGACCCGATCTCTGCGTCTAGCCGGCGATCGGCGCCGACGACCGCTGGGTGGACGAGCATTCGGCTGCGATGCGTCCAGCGTCTTCGGCGCTGCCCGGCTTCGTTCGCTTCCCTGGGCGTCGAACCCCGATGGGCCCGATCGCAGCACCACTCGCCCGGTGGAGTAGGGTGGGTTCTTCGTCGTTGTAAGCGTCGTTGCATTTGTTGTTGTTGTTAAGTTTACAAGTAAAAACTTAGGCCTAAAGTAATCAGTGGCGGCGCCAGGTTGTGAACTGAGGCAGGGCCTGTGGCAGGGCCTACAATTTTTGTGCCAGGGCCACTTGGTCAGCCCGACTAGAGATATTTAGGGTCAATCACAGAGGCCTACTTGCACAATACATGCACAATCGATTACAATTCAACTTTTTTGGTAATCCTTCAGTTTAGGTGCATAAATAATTTTAATTATTTTAAATTATATTTATAACATTATAACCTTTTGTATAACAACAAAAGTATCTTTATTATTTCATAAAGTTAACATAACAGCCAGGGGCGGCGCCAGACGTTTGAGAGTGGGGGGTTAGGGTTAGCCCTAGGGTTAGGGATAGGGATAACCCTAAAATACCCCCCCCCATTGATAATCTTAGAAATAACCTCTGCTTTCTCCCATTCCCTCACGTTAGACACTTCCCTTCCTGGCCGTGTCTAGCGTGGCCTCCCTTGGAATGGGGGTCCGGGGGTTTCTCCCCCGGAAAAAAATTTGAAATCGTAGATGCTCGTACGTGTGTTTTAGAGCATTTTGGACACAAAATCACAGGTCTGGCATCAATAGGTTCCATGTCTGTAATTTCTTATGCTGAAGTCAATTTCAAATTATTCTGCTTCGATTATGTGCGTGTTAAGTCAAAAATTACTTGTCTTTGGCCCATATTAGTGTCAGTGTTAATAAGAGTAAGAGTCAGGTGGCAGATGCTACTGTTCAATCAAATCTTGAAATCTTGTTTTAAACCGCTGTAAATCTATTCAGTGTCACAACTCACAAGTGGCAGAAGGTGACAAAAAGTAGACAGCAGGCAAATAAATTGCTGATGAAAATTTCAAACCACATTTGACGGGTCACCCAATTGCTTCTGGTCTCAAATATATAACACTACATTTAACCTTTTCCTCGGGTTAGCCGTTTTAAGACGGCGGCGGAAAACTTTGACCAAACGGGGTTAGCCGTCTATAAACGGCGTGCTATATAAGCGACTGCGTACTGCGGACCTGCACGATTTTCAAAAATCCGACGCAGGGACCGAGTTAGCTCACATCCATTCGATAGGCGGCAGCACCGTTTTCGATAATACTGACTATATATGCAAGGGATATTGACTGTAGACTGACCAAGGCTGGAAAATGTATAGGAAAAATCTTCAGCCGGAGGCTAGAATGGCCATAACTACGCCGAATATGGTCCGATCTTCAAACTTTTTGCACTATTCTGTTCCAATTACACATCCCAACAACTTTCCTGCTCACAGTTGGGGGGTCACCGCTGAAAATTTTTTTTTATTGAGCTTTGAAAATTTTTTGTCGGAGATGGTACGATTTTGGGGTGTAGAGTGGACCCTACCCCCCAAAATTTTTTTTTGCACGGATGGTTCGAAAGCCCAATAAAAGCGCTCAACAATGGTGCAAACCGCATCTTTCTAGCTTCTATATAGCCTGAAATATACCGAGTTGTTCGGTTTTTCACATTGAAAATCCGTTCGCGTAATTGTCATTTCAGCAAGCAATTGGTACTTGGGTATGAAACTCCATAACTACCCCAAATATGATCCGATCTTCAAAATTTTTGCGCCATTCTGTTCCAATTACACTCCTCTAGAACTCTATCGCTCACATTTGGGGGTTTACCGCTGAAGACGTTTTGCTATTGACCTTTGATCAAAATTTGAATAAAATGTTGGGGAGGGATCCGATTTTGGGGTGTAGAGTGTTCCCTACCCCCAACTTTTTTCTTTTGGCACGGATGGATAGAAAGAGCAATAAAAATGCTCAACAACGGTGCAAACCGCATCTTTCTAGCTTCTATGTAGCCTGAAATTTAGTAAGTTTATAACGTATATGTTCACGTTTTCATACGAACGCCTTTTCCAAAAATTAATTCCCCCGACGCGGGATGACTTTAAAAATTTAATTCCCCCTTTAAAAGGTTAATAGAACTTTGCTCGCCTATCCAGTCGTTCAGCAAAGGTGTTTATGAGCTTTTCAATATAAAATGTACGATTCTTGTGAACAAACAAACGTTTAAACCCGCAACGCCATCCTGTAGATATATACAGTTGAGAACGCTTGATACTTAGACTAGTAGAACCGATCCTCAATCATCCCCCTACCCCCCCTCTCACCAAAAATTTCTTTGCAATTTTGCACGAATCTCACGGGTGGCCAGATGGCAAGTGGGGGGGGTTCAAACCCCCCAAACCCCTCCGTGGCCCCGCCACTGATAACAGCAACTTACTTGTGAATATCGCTATCGTCAGGATCGACGAAGTGATGTTGATGGACTACAACATCGTGCATGAGAACCTAATTAAACCCTTCAAAAGAACCAGCAGTTATAGGAAATAATATTTTATAATCAGAAAATAAGGGAAAATTAAGCAGACAATTTACATTTAATTGAATTGTCAGCATTAGTGTATCAATCACCGTTGAAACAGCTGCTGGTGTATATGATGAAATTATGTAGAGATCTATTGTTGTTAACACACATTATCTGGTAAGTCATTCACTAAGTGAAGAATCATAGGAATCATTGTTAATGCATCCATGTCATTTTTAAGTAAGTAAGTAAGTAAGTAAGTAAAATCTCGTTAATTTCTAAAGTGCTTCCAAAAGATGCACCGAAGTAGCTCCTTATTCCTATGCGCTCAATCTCAAATGAAGTAGCTATAGCCAAAGGTGGGTCATTCATGCCGGGTCATTTAATCAAAAGGGCGAGTGCTTTAGTAACTTTTTTTGGCTGTTTGTATTGTTTTTAACCCTTAAATCACCAGGTACTTTGTAACTATATGCAATGTAACCATGTATACTCGGTTCTGTTATTTAAGGGTTAAGAAGATATGATATGCTCTTGAGGATTATTGTCTTACTGAAGCTGTGAAGTTCTTTGTGTTTTATATGATGCTTGTCATCACTGCAGCTTCTCTGACTTCACATGTAATCTGGCATTTTTTGGTTAGTTCTATATTTTTAGACTGCATTCAATTCCAGATTTTTGTGTCATCTAATTGACATCATAGTTGTTTGCCTGCCAAAGACATGCATCATTTGGATGAAACAGTGAGACAGAGTGTATAGTGTAGCATTTCTTAAGCAGTGACATGCTGACATAAATCATATCAAACGCTGAGAAATTATTGAGAATTTGTAATGCTTAAAACAATTGTTAATAAAAAAAGAGGATGCCTTTGACAGATAGATGGTTTTGACAATAATGGGAGTGGGATAGGATAATCCAAAATATTTTCAGTAATAAATTTTCCTTCAGAAACTCTCCCCTGGATAGAAACCCTAGAGGGATTTGCTTTTTACTAATTTAATTTATAGTGATTTGTCATAGTAAGGTTCAGTTACCTTCCAATTGAATCATGCCCAGTATTGTTATCTGGATTGATAAGATTGTCTGAAATTTCTCTACATGAAAGTTCAAGAGTCTGTAGCTGGCAACGGATTTGCATTAGTGGTTAAACCCTGGAAATCTGCAGACTCCTTTCCTCACTGCTCTTTTATTTTGCCTGCATTTTGTATAAACAGTTCTATCAGAGGATGTTTATCTTGAAATGGCTACAAATAGATTCCTTCTAGATGGTAAATTTAATACCATTGGCATAGATTGAGAAATGGCATCAGGTTTACCATTTCTTTCTTGACAATTTAGCATGTTTGTTGCCAGATTTCATCTTATCCTATTCACTTATCCTCTGGCCATTTGTGGCATAGTCTACTTGCATATTGTCCATATTGTCTAGGAAATTTTCAATAGGCTTTGTTGAGTAAACATATTTTCTGGCTTCTCTAAATTTAAATGGCTACCACAAGATTTTTTAAACCTTAATACCCCACCCTGACACTAATAGTAGGTATTATTAATACTTAATATATTAAGGAATATTAATCCACACAATATATCCAGTAGTGTGATGTAACAAAGTATTTATATAGCGTCTCTTTAGATTAACAGTAATATCATCATCACCGCCACAATCACCACCACCATCGTCACCACTGCCACCACCACCACCATATCATCATCATCATCATCATCATCATCATCATCATCATCATCATCATCATTGCTCTCTGCCAACTCATTGGTTGCAATAGCTAGTCAGAAGACATTTCCATGCCTTTTTGTCCGATGTCTATTTTCGTCCTTATGCTATTGTCAGTTGTTTTTCTTTCAGATCTGTTATGTTGTCTACCCATTTTACCTGGACCTGCCTCTTATGAGGTCAGGCTTCAAATTTTTTTAGACATGGTTTGAATTTTTAAAACTGCAGCGGCTCAGGACTTCATTAGGATGGAATAGCTATAGGAAAATCTTTGTCAAACACAGCATGTCACAGATGTGGCAGACTGTGAATGTGTAGAGTGCTTTTTTGGGAAGTCTCTAGTCTTCTATCCTGTTTACATGCCCATACCATGTTAGTCTCTTGAGTTTGTCCATGGGGGTATTCTTTGGTATTCTTTAGCCCAATCTGCTGCCATACATCTTCATTTCTAAGGTTTGAAGTCTGCTAACTTCAAGAATTCTACTTAGGCAGATCATTTCTGCAACTAATAGTCTTTTTTCACAATCTCTTTTTGTGACCCAGGTTTCAGATCTAAATAGTATTTGTGGAATGACAATGGTGTTGTAATTTGGATTTTGGTGCTTATTTTAATTTCGAGTTCCAGGTGCATTTCAGTCTTCACTTTGTTTGCAGTCCTTTTGCTATTTTTAATGTATTCTTGGTTGCTTCCAGGGCTTTTTTGTAAAAAATTATTTTCTGAAACGCAATAGTTGGCAGTCAGTTGTCAACACACCATAGCAGCCATACAATTATTCTAATTGTTTGGACCATCGATAAAAATAAAATGTATGATAAGAAAATTGAAAAAGAGACGGCAATTAGATATAGTTCAATAAAAAGATTAAACCAGTCTTAAGATTTTCCGGAACAGCATTCCACCTCGGGCACTTAAAAGCCCTGGTTGCTTCCATTGCTTGTTATTTGTCCTCCTACATATGTAAAACTTTTGACCTGTTCAATTTCTGTACTTTCTAGAGTTAATCATCTTTTTTTCTCCTGTTTTTGCTGATCACCATCGTTTTAGTTTTTGCTGCATTTATCATAAGACCAAATCTTTGGCTTCTTATATTGACTTTGTCAGTTTTTGTAGGTCTTTCGTGGATTTTGCAAGCAAGGTGACATCATCTGCAAGATTTAGCACTAATGCACTGCAGATCACTCGTGAATTTGTTGAAGACTCTGACTTACTTTGTTCATGGATGCACTCAAATCATCTTTTGCTTAATCCATCTAAAACGCACCTCATCTGGTTTGGTACTCGAGGTCAGCTCTCAACAGAGGCCGATCTAGGGGGTGCAGGGGGTACAGATGTCCCCGGGCACCGAGGTGAGGGGACACCAAAATTGGTTTAAGGTAGGGAATTCCGCTACGGGTGGTGTATTTTTTGCTTGCCAGGGTATTTGCGAAGTTGAATAAAGGGGCGACAAATGGACAGAGCGGCGCCCTTTTTAGCTTCTTAGGATTGTCGTCAAGTTGAGGGGCGCCACCACTGCCACCAGTATATTTTGTCCCCGGGCGCCGGACACCCTAGCTCCGCCCCTGGCTTTCAAAAATTGACCATCAGTCTATGCAGTCTGCCTTCCATGACCTCTCTTTCTCCTCTTCTGTCTGTGATCTTGGCATAATTCTTGACTCTGAGTTAACCTTTATGGAGCAAATTAACTCACTTTGTCATAGTTGCTTCTATCATCTTTGCCAGCTTAGAGTGGTTTGATGTACATTAGACATGCCATCTGGTTCTACTTTGATTCATTCATTTATTTGCTCAAGGCTTGACTACCGTGGTTCACTTTTTGCTGGTCTTCCATTGGTGTGGCTTGATAAACTCCAGATGGTTCTTTGTTCCACAGCCAAGGTGATTGTTGGTGTCACAAGACATAATCACATTAGTGAATATATGATGTCTGTTCTACACTGGCTGCCTTATCCTGCTTGAGTTGAGTTTCGTGTGTTGAGAGCGGCTGTATTCTCTCTTTTTGGTGCCATTCCATCTTACCTTTCAGAGCTACTCCATCCTCTTAGCTCTATCCCTGGTCAGCCATGTCTTTGGTCCACAACCAATGGTCTTCTCAGTGTGCCCCAAGCATGAACCACCTTGTTCCTGAAACGAGGTTTTGAATCAGTCGGCCCTATCTTTTGGAATGCTCTTGATGCCAGTATGCATGGCTTAGCAACCCCAAATTCTATGGCCCTCTTTTTGAAACGACTTAAAACTTATCTCTTTGTCAAAATACAGTATTTGCAGTGGGAGCGCTTCTGAGTGATTCTTCAGAAGAGGTGCTTTACAAAATATTTTGTTACATTACATTTAGATTAGAAATGTTTTTCCATAGCGCTTTACACCGTTGTTTACCGTAAGTGTTTGGTTACTATTTTGCATATTGCCTCAAGAATTATGTAATATAAGAGCATGCATGTGATGATGCTGTGTAGAAAAAACCATATAACAGTTTATGTGGAGAAATCGGTTCCAGATGCACAGATGATTTGCATCAGTTATATTCAAGCATTATATTAACCAACTTTGCAGTTCTTCCCTTTGCAGAATCCTTTGAAAATATTGAATGTAACAGGGTTCCCTGTGTGTATTTGCTTCACAGAACCAACAGAAATTGTAATGCTCAAGTTTTAAACATCTGGTTACTCTCATCTATGTTTCTTTGCTCCAGAAACTAGAATTTATGTAGGTTTATATGAGGTTAGGCTTCAAACTTTTTAGACATGGTAGAACTGCAGATGCTCAGGACTTCATGTAGTTTGGCATAGTTATGAGAGGAAAATCTTTGAACACAGCATGTCACTGGTGTGTCTGAATGTCAATTGCAAAGAAATATAATTGAGACTTGCCTAAGATATAACATTTTAAGGCATATTGATTTATTAGTGATGGTTAACAACAGTGCTTTATCCTGACTCCAGGCCTTGGGGGGGGGGATTGACTTGGCTGGAGGTGAAGAGACACAGTTCAATGCCAACATTTGTGTCAGTGCTGGGATTTTGGGGGATTTTTATCGGTTTTTTGGGGGATCTCCTCTAACAGACCTGGATAAAACACTGGTAACAATCATTTAAACTTGACCAGAAATGGTTTTCTAAAATGCTTAACAAAATTATTATTGTATTTGTTGACTTCCAGGAAATTGCTTAGCTCATGTTGAAATCTAATATTAAACTTCTATAGTGCCATTTCATAATGCACAAAGGCATCAACTGATGGCACATTAAATCAAAATCAAGTAAGAACCAGGATGTTCTGATGAAGAACTGAACAGATGAGGGTGAATGCTTTGAACTCTCTTAACTATATGGAAACTCATTCATCTCTGATCTGAACTTTAATTCAGCTGTGAATAGGTCAAGGTTTAAGTTGCAGTGAGTTTAGATAATGGTTCAGCTGAGAAGAAAGTGAGTTGATGTCAGTTAGTGTTGTTTTAACTATTTGCTGTTGTAGCATATGCAGTATTATACACAGTTCCCATTTTGTATTATTATCTGTATTATGGGTAATATAACACAATGCATGATCGCTTTGACTTTGACCCATGGCTTTGAGGTGTCTAGGGGCTTAATAAAGGGACTCTGATAATTTCTGTGGGGTTGTTTTGTGTTCCAATCACTCTTGTATACAAAAAAACTAGGTCTTTGTGGGTCTTGAAGGTGACTAGCTATGCTTAGACCAGATATTGCAGAGAGGTTGGCAGTGAACATTATGGATATTGGACAAGGGGCTGGTTGTTATTCTGATCAGGTCATTCCATGACCAGAGGCTAAAGGAGTCCATGCTGCTTTTATTGTTCCAACCTAATTGCAGTCATTCCCTGTTTCACTGAATATCATAATATCAGATTGCAGCTTGAAGGCAACTCTGCTACCAATCCTACATACTAATGACCAGTCTTCTGTTTGGTTTGGCATTTGTTAATCATGGGTCATGTTCCACAGATGCTGTGATAACTAGCTTGTGTGCTGGAAAATGCCTCTGTGGTTAAGTGATGTAGACTGATTGCTTTTCTCATTGGACCTCTGACACTTGGGTTCAGATCTTGGCTATTGGAGTACTCACTTTTCAGGCATCCTCTTGATCACCTGTATTAAGTAGACTTTAATGTAGGCTTCACAGTGCTTTAAACTGATACACAGTGTGTCATTTTAAAAGGGCTAAATAAACAAAGTAAATCAAATAAATTGAAAATTTACAATTACATTATACTCGTGCAGTTTAGTGTCATGATGGCATTCATAGTGATTGAAACATAATTATTTAAGATTAAGATGAGTAACTCCTAACTGTGTAACAGGCGTTACACTAGACAGATTTTGCTGTAATTTCACTTAGTGTTTCCAATGCTATGTCAACTTTTGATAGCACACATTACAGGATATGTTAAATGCAGAGATGTAGTCAAGACCAGCAGTCCTAGACCAAGACAAGACCAAGACCACTACCATCAAGACCAAGACCACTATCATCAAGACCAAGACCACTACCATCGAGACCAAGACCAAGGTCACCTAATGACATAATGCAAAAAATTTACTCACTCAATTACTGTACACATACATGCAGATGGCGTGTTCAACTCTTCTGTATCACCAATCTGAGCAGTATTCTCTGGAGTTGTTGGAATGGGCAGATTTTCTGCATCCTGAACTATGTAATTCATAATAAAATCCTTAACATTGGCTTTGACTGCTGCCGAACTGTAATGATCTGAATCCAGCCAGACAAAACCGTACGTTGGATCCAAGACATCAGCAGCAGCTGGATAGATCAATTGCTCAAATGGCTCGTCTTATAATGCAATGTAATGTGGCATTTGTAAAGCGCCTCTTCTATTTCTACTCAGAGGCGCCCCTGGCATTGGAGTCGCAGGGTAAAGTAGTGAGACTTTAGCTTTCGAATTGAGCAGAGCGAGGGAGTAAGAAATGATTCCCGAATGGATGGGTTCAAGGCATTCGAGAGGGAGGGTCCAGTCACTGCAAAAGCTTAATGCTGAGTAAGAGCAGTGCTTGATCTGGCAACATAAACATTCTTCTGATCAGTGGAGCAGAGCAGGCGATGAGCAGTTGAAGAGGGTGCTTTGAAAAGCTCAGTAATGGAAGACGGTGCCTGACCTCGAAGTGCTGCAGAAACAATAATTACCGGTACTTGTACAGTTGACGCGGACTGGATCTGCAGTCTGAAGAAGTCCACTGAAATGCTTGTGGATTTTTGCACCAAGTGCTGTTATCAAGGTTCCATGGTAATGTGCACGACTGCTCAGTTCAGCCTTGCACTTGAGAAGTGCAACAACAGAATAATAATAATAATAATAATAATAATAATAATAATAATAATAATAATAATAATTAATAATAATAATAATGTGATTTTAAGTGATTTAGGAGGCTAAGTAAGCCTGTGTTAAGGAATAACACAATTGATGATGATGTACTCGTTGCCTTGTGTCAAATCTGTCACTTCTGCAAATGGTTGCAAGATATCCACCAGCTGCAACTCAGTCAGTGAATGTGTGACTAGTTATTGCCAGGTATGAGTGCATGCGCCTGTCAGTCCATATGTCCTTTGTGAGTGACGTGCTGCTTGCCTTTGCAACGTGAGCTGACACTCGTTCTTCAATGCTTTTCCTTAGCTTTGGAAGCAACTTCTATGTGAGATGTGACCTTGATGGCAGTTCATATTTGGGTTGAATTGCAGTGATGAATTCTCTGAACCATTCAGTTTCCACAATCCCAAAGGCAGGCTGCCCTTCACAGTGAGGTTCTGGAGAAGTAGATGCTTGATATGCTCCTGCTCCAGATGATGACTGCTGACTAACGTTAAACCCTAAATGAAATTTGTATAATCTGATAGGTGATATTTCTTATAATTTATAGTGGTCTCGAAAAATTTCCAAGACCAATAATTATTCATCAAGACCAAGACCACAAGACCACCATTACCGAGACCAAGACCTAGGCCTTAGCTCTCAAGAAAAAGACAAGACCAGGACCACAAAAAATCGGTCTCGAGCAGTCTCGAGACCAAGACTGTGGTCTTGAGGACTAGGTACATCCCTGGTTAAATACACTTTACTCAATAATATTTTTTCTATTAGGCCCTACTGCATTGCTAATTTGCTAAAGTAGTGAGAAATGAAATATCATGTTTTTACTGGTAAAAACGGGTGTACTTATACCTGTAGTGCTATACCAACCCGTACCCGTAAAATGTGTACCCTACCCGTACCCGCAGGTACGGGTATGCCCGCACTTCTCTAGTCTGAATGAGTTCCTTCCACTTTTGTCTGTCTCTAGCTGCATTGGCCATTTGGATGAAGTTCATTTACATTTCTTCTGCATCATTGTTTAAGTTTTCTATCCATGTTTTTCTTGGCCTTCCTTTTAACCTTTTCCCTTCATCATAGTTGTATTGGGCTTTTTTTGGTAGTCTTGAAGGTTGCATTATAATGTTTATTTGCAGACTTCACTGCTGCAGTCATTAAGCTATGGCTGCCAATTAGCCTTGGCAGTTGCAAGGTCCATTATTAGTGTGGCTTACATGGCACAATGCAGGTAGACACACGGAGAATGCAAAGGAAACTGGTGTTTTGTTTGCTGTTTATTACTGATTGCAGGTGTGTATTCAATGTTTTAATGATCCTAAGCACTGGTAATTGCAATAACCTCACTGTTGCACTGTTTTCATATTGAGTGCATAGACATCTTGCCACCCGCAGTTTAGTAAATTATCAGCAAATGCATTTCTGAAAGCATTGATCCTTGTTTGATATCCTTTGAGTTCGAGTTCTTCGTTGCTTGATGTCCGTTCAAAGACAGGTCTTAGTTACTGGACTGATGCATTTGCTGTTGTCATGGCGATTGAATTCTGCTCAGACATTGGTGCCATGGTTGCACAGGTCATCAATCAATTACCGGTAATGCTAATGCTGTGTGCAACTCCAGTGTATGCTTGCATTGCTTTGCTCTGTTGCTGTTGTGGATTGATGTGCATTCAGTGATTGCCAAGGGCTTTCCTTGGCTCTGAATGAGACGCTTTCTAATGTTTACGGAATACAGGATTTGTAGAAAATGCTTTTGCTGGATTAACTCTTCTGGTTCCCTTATGATGGATCTTTTCAGTTGCTAAGAGGGTAGGGGCGGAAGATACAGAGTGGGTTATGCGCTGGGGCAGTAGGCTGACGGAGCAGGTTCAAACCATGTTGGCACCCCAGTGGCTTTCATACAGGCAGTAATGCCTCCTAAGCATTTTTAAATCACGCTAAGTAATGGAATGGAAGAATAATAAAAGAGTGGAAATGCAGGGCATGGGGTGTTCTGCATGTGACAGATTTCAGGGCAGCAGTGTTTTGTATACCTGAAGGCAGATTTTAAAGTCTATCCTTTCTTTAATTGGAAGCCAGTGAAGACCCTTACGGACTGGGGTTATGTGCTCACGTTCTGGGGTTTTTGAAACTACCCGAGCCAATGAATTTTGAACGCGTTGGAGTTTAGCCAGGTTTGATTTAGAAATGCCAAAAAGAAGGGAATTGCAATAATCAAGACGACTGGACACTAAGGCATTTGCCAAAAGCATTAATGCAGGCTTAATCAGAAATTTCCTAATACGATACAAATCACGAAGGTGGTAGTGAGCTACTTTACAAATGCTATTTGTGTGAGTTGAGAAGGAAAGTGTGGAATCAAAAATTACTCCTAGGATGTAGCCATAACATCAATTTATTGAATTAACATTGTCATTCAGCGAACTTCAATACAAGATGCTCAGTATCATTATTTGTAGACACTTCAATTATAAAACAGGTTGTATAACTTTATCAACATATTTTGAAGCAGTCATGTTTTGAAACAGTTTTACAACTTTATACAACTTTCATGGCATTAATTCTAATAAATTCTTTCTTTAATTCTATTACATTCTTTCTTTTGGCACCAAATTGTCCTGCTCTGAATTGCCCAGTCATGGTAATGTAATGTAGCATTTGTATAGCACCTCTTATATCTCTACTCAGAGGTGCTCCTGGCAGTGGAGTTGTGTGATAAAGAAGTGAGACTTTAGATTTTCCATTGAACTGAGCAAGGGAGTAAGAAGTGATGCCTGAATGGATGGGTTCAATGCATTCCAGATGGAGGGTCCAGTCACTAAAATGCTCAATGCCATAGTGCTTTCTTGGAGATGAGGCATTCGGATGTTACTGTGGCTGGACTGAAGTCTGTGCTGTGGCAAAGGCAAAGAAAACAGTTCTTTATTTAAGGCTCAAGAGTCGAAGTCACTTATCCTAATTGGCAGAATCATCTGTTTAAAGTTCTCCCAAGTAGAGGACTTTGTTTCAGCAACTGTGATGGTAATTATGCTGATTTCCAAAACAGCACCCATGTGATGGTAGTGGTGGTGATGATGATGATGATGATGATGATGATGATGATGATTATGATGATGATGATGATGATGATGATGATGATGATGATGATGATGATGATGGTGGCATCATTTTCATTTTTGAGTTTATTTTTATCAATGGTAAGACAAGATGTTTCTTGTATTATAATTTTAAATGTTTGGTGGTGATGATGATATCTATGGTAGTTATATATTGTAGTGATAAGATTTGACAGTCATTGTGACTGTTAAAATGACTATAGCTGGGCATAGTTCAATGCATACAATATGGTTGCTAGTCTGGCATTGTACCAGGCTGACCAAATTCTAATTTCATAGACTTACTTATGTGAGGCATTTACCACATTAATTATCTGGAGAGATATGTGGAACCAATGCTGGCTGCTCAGCCTTCTTGTCCGGTGATGTTAATGGTAATGAAAATCCTCCAATTGACCTAAATTTTCTGTCAAATTACATATGCTCCACTTGTAAGTGATTCTTCTGTGAAATCGAAATGAAGCAGAATTTTTTTCACTTATATGCAATATTTTCCATAATATCTTGTCTAATGTGTGTTTTAACCCTTAAACTGACAAATATTGTAGATTTATATGTAATGAAAACTGAGTATATTCGGTTCTGACAGTTTAAGGGTTAATGTGTGCATGTGTGTATTATTATCGTATTACCTAGTGTCAGGAGAATGGGCACATAACAGAGTCCATCATCATCATCATCATCATCATCATCACCATCATCATCATCAGCATCACCATCATCAGTTCGCAAAGATTTTGGACTCAGAACTGTTGCAGAGACTTGTTCTGGTTTTATGCTTTAACCTTCTTGGCATTACATTCTTTGGCAGTTTTCCATTCCAAAAGCTTTGCAGTGTCTACATTGCATTCGTTACATTGTTTCTGAAGCACATACCCACTCATTGTTTGCCTGATTTTTCCACAGGGCAAGATGCCTATATGGGCAATTATTGGACACCTGAATGTGCCAATAATAGGCTCAGAGTGTCCACAGGCATACCGGTAGGTACTTCGTTTGCTAGAACACAATGCAGCAAATTGCCGCTTTTATGTGGGCGTGTAACAGAAGCAATTAACTGGGTGGTCTCACCTGCCCCAAATGCCTGTAGATGTGGACGTATACTGTACATCCTTAAGGCTTTCATCATCAAATTCCCTGAACGTATAGCATATGCTCAGAACGCTAAGGAGGTTAAACAAGGATGCTTAAGAGATTAGTCCAATTTGAGAGATTTGTTATTTAAAACTTGTTTTTATTTGATTTTAAGATGTTGAGCGCTGGGGACGTCAATTGACTTCCTTATTTTGGTACTGCAGGGTGCTGGGGGTGTCATATGACGTCCTCTGTTCAATGCATCGGAAGCCAGGGAGGTCCTATAGCGGCCGCGCCTGGCAAAGAAAATGCGCTGCAGTATTTTCAGTGTTTATTTAACCTGACTTTCTTTGAGCAATTTCCTCCTACTCACCCCTCCCCCAACAATTCTAAAATCTTCCAAAGAATGCATCTTCCATTCACTGCATAAGAGAAGATGTCATCAACAAATGTCATCACCACTCAGAGTCATAGTTACGTAAAGTAAAAAGTAAAGTTTTCCCATGCCCACATGTGAGCGTTGGGGCCACTGCTGATCTCCAGTCACTTAAGCATACAGCAACCTACACGGGTGGCATACACCATTAACCTAGAGTAGGTTGCCAGCCAAACATCTAGACCCGTGCTTTACTTTGCAGCAAACACTGCTCCTCATTTGATGTTATAACCGCCCTCTAGCGAGTAAGGCTGAGTCAACCTTAGGGGCTTAACCTGTTCCGTCAGCAGTGTTGTAATAAATACTTCACTGAAGTATTGAAATACTTTCATAAATACTTGGTTCTCATGTAGTATTTAAATAGTATTTAAATACTCAAATACCAGGGTAAGTATTTAAATACTGGCAAATAAGTTTTAAATATTTTTTTTAAAATACTTGATAATGTATTTGACATATAATTGGCAACAACCGTATTTTTGTCTAAAGAAATGCTAGTTAAAATTATTTCTAACAATGTCAATGTAGGTCTACTTAATGTTCATTGTTCAACTGTCTAAAACCATCAGTAAAGAAAATGTAAAAACGACTGATGAAATAATAGAAAGCCGTGCACGTGAAAATTGCAATAAATCAAAAGTATTTAAATTTCTTAAATACATCCAAATACTGTATGGTATTTAAATACTATTTAGATACTTAATTTTGGATGGGTATTTCAATACTTTCTTAAATATTGGACAAAGTATTTAAACACTATTTAAATACTAAAGTATTTAAATACTTTACAAC